>SNQJ01S0117042.1:11746-27927 GCA_010110895.2 Picea sitchensis | reverse complement strand
GAAGATCCTCAACTGAAGGAGGAAAATCCTCAACTTCCCCAAGGATATCTCAAGTGGTTAAAGCCTCTCCAAGGCTATATAAGCAAGATTTCTAATGGTGAAAGGGGACCGGAAAGAGAGAATCACACCAAACTTATGATCTCATAAGTGGTGCTGGAACAAAGATATTTTGGAAGCAAGAGACCTATGATCTCATAGGGAGAAATCAGTGGAGTTCTCATTAGTCATATCGTGGATATTTTGAGAAAGGGGTAGACAAGGAGGACTTGGCAAAACTGTTGCAACTCATCCATGGCTGTAAGCAATGTTTTGTATTCATTATTATAATTTGCTTGGCCTGTTTCTTTCTAGTTTGTGCCTGATCTTACATGAACTTATCATTTATAGATAGATCTATTTTCAAGCTAATATCAACAGAGTAGGAAGTGGTCGTACTTTGTTTGTCTAGAGGGCTCATCGAGGAGCAAAAGATTGGAGCTCAACTCGGAGCGTGTAGGGACAAGCGTCGATAAAGAGGTACTTCTATTCTCCTTCCTTCTCATGCATTATTTTGTATAGATTTGAAAGGAATTCAGTGTCCATGTTAAGAACTTTTTGTCTTAGAGTTTAGGGTCTAACTCTTTGAGGCAATCTACCTGTCCGCAGGGAGATTTTCCTACAACAACACCATATCAAGATTAGTATATCATTGGTTTGATAACACAATTGGAGGGTACATCACCACGTTTTCTATTGACAGAATAGAGTCACATAGCCAAGAAGAGAGATATTTATTTAAGGGGCCTAGGGGAAATTTTTTTCACTTTTTGAAGTTGAATATCAAGATGATATTGCATGAGAAGAATAACTTGAGAATACAGTGGTTGGTCATATAGAAAATCTAATGTTCAAGAATTCAGACAACGACAATGACACATAGATTGGACATATGCACAGTGGGAGAACCTTCAGAGAGGTTCCTTTGGTGAACCTGTTTGAGCAGACTCACAAACCACTAATACAAGATGAAGGGTTCTACAGTTGAGAGGAAGAAGAGTTATTGAATGAGGAACATTTAGAGTCTAGTAGGGTAGAGAAAGGGAAGACTGAATACCTTTCTAAGAAGAACCAGAAACTTCAGGAACTGCACCGACTGTCAAAGTCAGTACTACTACTCCTCCTGTTGTATTAGTAGTGTTAAGTAATAAAAGTAACCAAAGTAGTCAAAGTTACCTAGGCACTCAGAGCACTATTACCAGAAGTACATTACATAATCAATTAAGAAGCTTAGGAATATCTATGGTGGATGAAATGAGGCTACCTGTTTTTAGGGGAGACAAATCTGAATATCCTGATCAACACTGGTTCTTATGTGAAGTTGTATGGAGTATTAAGCAAKTCAATGACAAAGMAATTAAGAGAGCTCAATTTAGTACTACCTTAAGAGACTCTGCACTATGCTAGAACATGAAGTTTGTAAAAGGAGTTGCACAACCTAAACTGCTAAATGACATCAAGACTGCGTTGAGTGCAAAATTCAAGAAACCCAATTCGAAGTCACAATGCATTACAGAACTAAAAGAAATCAAGTAGAGAGTAGTTGAACCTGTGTGGGAGTTTGATCATAGGTTTAAGACCTTGACAGGCCACTTGATTTTTCAGATCCCATATGAACGGAACAAGAAATGGTTCATTGCTACCCTCTTGCCACACATCAGAGTCCCTCTGATCCAACAGAAGGTTTCTTCGCAGGGTAAGGCATTGTAGATCACCATGAAACTAGAATCAACCCCTATGGGAGAATCCAACTCAGGTATGAGTCAAATTTTGATTCAGTTAAATAGCTTATCTGTACAGGTAAAAAATATGAAGAAAGTTAAGGGAAAAGATAAAAGAGAAGACATCTAGTGTATAATATGCAAATCAAAAGGCCATGACAAGGAGCATTGTCCCATGTTTAATGAATACTTGGCCTTTGGAGCTCTTATCCCTTTGAAGTAGGTTAATCTAGCGTGGTGTGAGGTATGTAGAAATAAACATCACCCCGGTGAATGTTATTACATGCAAAAATATGTCTAGACACCTACCAATTTTTACTGCACATTCTGTAAATTTGGGGGACATGATGAGAAGGATTGTAGGGCTTATGATCTTTTGCATGAAAGGTTAAGAGATACATATATAATTCAAGGAGATATGGAACAGGAAGGAAATACTACATAGTTTAGTTCCCTGGGAAGAGGAAACTTTAACCCTTGTAGTGGATTCAGAGGAGGAGGAGTAGGCATGGGTCGAGGTCAAGGTCAGATCATTTTTTATAACTGTGCATAGCCAGGACACTTGTCAAGGGACTTTCAGAACCCTTGTACCACTTGCATCTACTGCAACTCATTTGAACGTGTTATTGAAGATTGTCCTATGTTGTTAGCCAAACTTCAAGAGAAACGAGGAGGAAACCAACAAGTACAACTAATTTTAATAGAACCTCACGGAGAGGATCCCAGAGTCATTGTTATCACTAGACAGGGAATTTTTACAGGAGAAGATAGAGTGACTCCAGAAAATACTATAGAAGGACCAAGGGTCAGAAGAGCTATAGAGAAGACTCAAGACTTTGATCCAAGGAAACAAAAGAAGACGTTTGAAGAAGCAAGAAGAGAATTCATAAGAGATCAAGCTTCTTCATAAAAGACACAGCCATAAGTGAGAGAATGTGGAATGCCTCTAGMATTTTATCAATCAGTCGTGCCTAGAGATGGAAAAGAGGTAAGAAAGATTATCAACATCTTGTAGACGTTTATTGAGTTGATTAAGGATGAAAGAGACATACAAGAACTACAACACTTGGTCAGACAGTATCATATAGGGAAGGTATATCCTCTACTAAATAGAGTAGTACACCAATTATCCAGGAAGAAAAGAACAAACAAGAAACTACACCTAAATGCTCAGATAATATACTATGACATAGATTATGTGGTCCTCGACTTGGGCTGAGAAGTCAATGCTATGATGAAGTAGACCCGGGCACTGATGGGAACAACTAAGATGATTTACTCCCCTATCAGGCTCAGGATGGCCAATCAATAGGAATTAAGCCCTTTTGGAGGGTTGGAGCATCTTCCTATGGACCTCTATGGGGTAAGGAAGTTTGTATACTTTGAAGTAATTGAGATAGTTGATGATAGTTGTCCTTATACTGCGTTGTTAGAAATTGATTGGGCTTTTAACAATTCTATTGTGGTTGAATTAAAGAAGAGAAGAATGACATTTGAAGGTGATGGACTTAGGGTCATTACACCTCTGGATCCTGATGAAGGTCACCGATACAAAGAACCCATCAAAGAAGAAGACTGCGCATACGAGCTAGAGAATATATATAAATTGACAGCAAGACAATGTGATTACATTAATCCTACAACATATGGAAATTTAAGCTGGTGAAGTGACAATGCATGCTCATCAGAATTGGAAGAAGCACTAGAGAAGTGGAAGAACAAAATGTATGAATTTTATGCGTGGATATGTGCTAGATTGACTAGGGAAGTTCGCTCAATTGGCACAAAAGCAAGTAATCTTCCCACATTTGATAGTTTGAATGATTTAGAAACCTTCCTATTGGAATTTGAAGAAATTGTACCAATAAAACAGAGACTGTTGGCACTGGATGAAGCATTGAAAGCAACACCATCAATATGGTAGGGGACACATAAAAAGAACATCGTGGAGTGGGTGCAATGTTTCACTTTGATGACAGTGCACTTTTCAGACCAAGTCCAAGGGTGTGAAGTTTGATACATAGGTCAAAGTTGTCCGCAGGACCATGTGTGAAGTTGTGAGGAGGCCTAGAGCAATATTCCTCAAGAACAGTGGATGCAGAAATTCATTAATACTTTGGACACAATGCCTATCAATTGGTATCTTCAAGAAGAACTGCATCGACCCACTGTAGATTGGCATGGTATGATTCAAAACTTTGTAGCTACATTTTTATTTGAAATTCAACACCCAACAATAGATCAAGATTTACAAGTGGTACAACAGAGAGTATTTGAGGAGGCACCTAACCTCCCTTTGGATCATGAAGAGGATGAATGGATTGAACCTCTTTAGAAATTGCAGGGTTGTTACAACATCAATGTTGATGAAGACGATGATCCAAGGAAGGTGAACATTGCAGAAACTGAAGGACATAGAGACATAGAAGGACTGAGAGTCAAACTACCTTTCATTGGACATCCAATTAAAATTAATAAAGTTAACATTGGAATGAAGCAAGTACCTAAGATAGAAAACATTGGAGATTATTGGGATGATGCCACTATTGATAAGATCACAAAATTACTGCATGAATATTAGGACTTGTTTCCAACCAAGTTCACAGACATGAAGGGAATTAAGGGGCCCATGGGATAAATGAAAATCCCCTTGAAACCAGATATAGGGCCAGTCATGTAGAGACCCTATAGAATGAATACCAAATATAAGCAGAAATTCAAGATTGAATTAGTCATAATGTTGGAAGCATAAATCATAGAACCTGTTGAAGAGTAAGAATGGATTAGACCTATGGTGGTTCAGGATTTGTGTATACCTAAGAAAGTTGAATTATGCATATTTACATGATCCATTCCCTACATCGTTTACTGATGAAGTGTTAGATAATATAGGAGGACAAGAAGTTTACTCCTTCACAGATTGATTTTCTGGTTATCACCAGATCATGATTGCTAAGGAAGATTGCCATAAGACCACAATTGCAACAGAATGGGTTCTTTCCAATACACAATGATTCCTTTCTGATTGAATAATGCACCAACCATATTTTCCAGGGTGGTGGTTGAAGAATTCAAGCAATTTTTACATAACTTTTTGGAAGCATATTTTGATGATTGGACTGTTTTTAGCTTACTAAAAGACCATATTAAATGTTTAAGATTAATGTTAGATAAATGTAGGAAATGTCAGATTGCCCTGAACCCAAAGAAATTTATTTTCTTTTCACCCTTTGAAGTGTTGCTAGGACATATTGTGTGTACGAAGGGGTTGTTGGTAGATCCTTCTAAGATTTCCATCATTGTCGATCTACCTCCTCCTACTTTAGTTAGACAGTTGGGCACTACACTAGGGCATACTAGGTTCTACAAAAAGTTCATAAATGGCTATGCATAGATAACAACACCCATGGAAATTTGTTTAAAGAAAGATTGTCAATTTCTATGGTCAGAGGAATGTAAGAAGAGCTTTGACACACTGGAATAGAAAATGGTCATTGCACCTATTCTGGTTTTCCCAGATTGGAGTAAGGAATTCCATGTGCATGTAGATAATTCATCTATTGCATTAGGAGAAGTGTTAGCACAACTAGGAGAAGGAGATATTGACCATCCATTAGCCTTTTCTAGAAGGAAACTATCTACAGTTGAGATAAATTACACTACTAGTGAAAGAGAAGGCTTAGCCATGGTGTACACGCTACAGAAGTTTCGACGCTACTTGTTGGGAGGACACTTTAAGATGTTCATTGATCACTCAATGTTGAAATACCTAGTCAACAAGCCAATGTTGGGGGGAATAATATGCAAATGGTTACTGTTATTCCAGGAATATTATTTTGAGATTGTGGTCAAGCCAGGGAGAATGAACAAGGGACATGACCACTTGTCCAGGTTAGAACATGGAGAGGAACCTACCAGTCTGGAGGATACACTACCACATGCACAGTTGCTGGCCATCATTAATTTTGATGATCACTTCACCGAGATCATCCAATTCCTATCAACATGAATGGCACCTCGCGAATATACAATCATTCAGAAGAAACAACTGGTAGTTCGCGCTGCAGACTTTTCAGTTATAGATGGAAAACTATATAATATGGGACCTATTGAGATATTCAGGAGATGTGTTATGGAGGCATTAAGACCACTAATTCTGGCATAATCACATTGAGGCATCGTAGGAGGACACTATTCAGGAAAATCAATAGTGTAGAAGGTTCTCAGAGAGGGCCTCTGGTGGCCCACGTTACACAAAGATGCTAAAGAGTACTACAAAGCCTGTGATGTATGCCAAAGAGTTGGGAAACCTTCTAGAAGAGATGAGATTCCTTTAGCACCTTAGATAAACTTATAGGCATTTGAGAAATGGGCAATTGATTTTGTGGGACCTATCAACCCACCATGGAAGTGCACAGGAGCTAGATACATTATCACTGTGATAGAGTATTTGACCAAATGGGCAGAATCAAGAGAAATTAAGGACTGTAGTGCAGCTACAACTACACGGTTCATATTTGAGGACATAATAACAAGGTTTGGATGCCCAAAGATCCTTATGAGCGATCAAGGTACTCATTTTATTAATAAAATTATCGAAGACTTGACTCAGGAATTTGAGGTTGTTGGCACAAGGGCAGAACCAGGGTTCAACACTACAACAATGCACCAACAAAGCCCTAACTACCGACCCTTTCAGAAACACCTGCAAAGCAGATGAAGTCTCACCTAAGGTAGAGGCAGGGGTGGTTGCAAGACTCATGTGTCTGCAACCTTAGTTGGGACACAGATATGTGATTGCACTACTTAATAAATCACTTAGCACTGCCAATTTCCTAATATGCAATCAATATCCACTTCACTAATAGAACATTGCTTCGAAGAATTCACACTAATATAATGTATTTAATCACTTAGAATAGGTAAATAGATCAGATCAAGAAGATCAAGCACTAAGCATAGTCCTATAGATCATATCTAACATTCTTGCATATCATAAGCACAAAACATGAGTAGATCTATCTAAATACATCCAAGCACTTAGAGAATAACATGTAAATCACATAAAGAAAAATCACAAAGCAACATAACACAATATTTACATGGTTCACCCCCACCCTGGGGCTACATCCACCAACTCTTCTTCTTTATAGTCTTCAGTCAATCGGTTACAAGAAGATAGCCTCAAAACCCTACCCCACATAGGACAGAAGATTTGTGCAGCTCACTAGATCCTTCTTTCTTGCATCATAGAAAAAATCCCTTACAATCCACACTATCACTTAGCCTCTAGCACTTATCACATCAGCCTCTTCCTACATAACATAGATTCACTTCTCTTCTTCTCCCCCCCTCTTTTATCTAGCCTAGGTATCTATTTATATATTACAAAATAGGCCTAAACATGGGTAAAACCCTTGGGCYGACATCCCAATCCTATTACATTATCCCAAAAACCCAAAAAGGGGCCGACATCCTATGATCTTCACTTCATCTTGCGATCCTCCTTCGACAGACTGTCGAAGTCCCAAAATGGGTTAACATGACCAAGAATCTGCCAAATCTTTGTCAAGGGCCAACAGGCCCCTATTACTCACCTGTGACGTGTCCTGAGTCACTCTGGTCTGATCAGTTCTGCCTTAAATGCCTCGAGCTTGACTTGAGCTACTTCGACTTGATGATTGCTTGTGGCCTCTTGCTCGATAAACTCCTGGATCACTCTGTCATTTACTGGCCCTTCTAGGTGTTGTTTTGTTGCATTAGCGAACTATTCTAACTCTGCTCCTCAACTTTCAACCTATGTAAATAACTGACATGCCTTATCTTGCATAGGTTGGAGACGTTAAGTTACTTCCATAACTTTTCTCTAGATCATATGGATCTGTTGTTGGGTTGTGCGTTTCTCTTAAGACCTCTTCATTTTGTCTACAACTAACAGGGCTTTCAGTTGCACCTGTAGTGTGTCTGTGTGATGCTTCACTTCCTGGAGTTGCAACTCCAGTGCCTGTAACTCTGGGTTTTTAGCGAGATTCTCATACGTTTGGGTATTGCGATTACTCAACTACATGCATTCTAGGGAAGGAGATTTTAGTCTATCAATTGCGCTCTAGGAGGTTGCTTCCATTTGGTCTCTTACATCTTGCGATGTCTCGAGTACTGCGCGTAGCTCCAAATATACTATGCGTTGTTGTAGTTGTTGAATCACTTCTTCAAGTTGTGCCACCTACTATGGGACTCTCTCTTTATCATTTACCTCGAAGATTGTCACAAAGCTAAGTGCTATGTTGACCATTTCCTTTACTTCGAGTTTCTCTGCGAGAAATTGTTCCTTTTCTTCATGCAGCTGGGTTTTTTCTTCATTAAACTTTACCTGGAGATAAATCTTCTCTCATTCTATAATATTGCACTTCTCTAGAAGGTCTTCCTATGCTTGTGATAAATCCTGGGTGTCTTGTGTTGTCTCCTCCTGTTCTCGTCGAAGGCGAGCTTCGATTGTATCAACGATCTGGTGGAGTTGAGCTCACTGATCTCCCAGTTCTGGTGTTCCCAATGGCAGAGGCACAGTAGAAACTGTGTGGCTAGACTGTAGTGTCAGCTGCATCTCTTGGATTTCAACCTCGATCCGACTGTATATCTCTTCCTATTGAGATTATTTCTTCTCTGCTATCTCCAGCGAAGCATCATTCAGTGTTGCGACGATGAAGTCAAAATTTTCTACGGTGAGGGTGGTCTGCATTTTGGTCATAGATGCTTTCGATTTCTTCCTATAAGAAGTTTTCAGAGGGTAAAACTTCCTTTTCTTCGAGGGGTCCTCCTAATCTCTAGGCAATGTAACCTCACCTTTCTTTTATTAAACTTCTACGTCATCTATCTCTCTTCCATAACCTCCTTGCTTAGGTGAGATAGAAACAGTCTTCGCTGAGGTACTTCTTACATGTTGGGCATCCTCATTTTTATTTGTCTTTTTGGGTCCAGGTGTATCATGTGCTAATTTGGGACTGTCAATATTAGACATCTCCACATGGTTTGCTGAAATGAGGAGGTTCGTTGAGCAGTTCTTGGTGATCTCCTCCAGGTCCTCCTTTTTCATCTTGTAGTATGACTGCAGTTGTTCCTTATGTTCGTCATCTCGCACTGTGATATAAATGAAATGGTGGTCTGCGTTGAACTTCATTAAAGGCCTGAAATGATGGAGAGTGTTTGGGGTTATACGAGGCTCAAACTGGATGGTTATCTTCAATTGGTTGTAATATGTGTGGAACATGACATCTAATTGCCATTTCTTGTTCATGTCACTGGAGTACCATAGTGTACTGAACTTCACGGCCAGTGGTTCAAAGGGCTTTATGTTCAGGAAGGTTGCACCTTCCGAAATCTCCCATGCTATGAAAGAGATCAGTATTGGAAGCCAACTGATATGGAATTCATATCTTTGATCTTGCACTTCCTTGAAGTTGAGTTCCAACTAGTTCACGAGGTATTTATCCCAATTCATTTGTAGGCCCTCCGCGCATTTCCCTATGAGGTCGACTATAAAACCAGTCACTTGGGTGGGTCAGTTCTTGCGAACTAACTTTCCTATGATCAATTGGTAGGAAAGGTGCATTGCGCCACTCTAGATAGAGGCTACCGTATAGCCTCAAGTTCCCTTCTCGACTTTCCATAGGTGTCTTTAATCATCTATGCAAGAGCACAATCCCTGGATTTTCCAGGGTAGAAATCTTGTGGGTCGGGGCCTTGCATGCTTAGCCTTGTGATTTGATTGATCAACGTCAAATACACTATGATACATCGGTTTAACCATAATTATTTTCCATGGTAGCAAGAACAATAGCTTGATGCATGCATTCACTTCTTGGTGCCTTCTGAAGTAAGGAACCTTCATGACATTGAGCAGTGTGGACTATGCGAGGTTCATGGTCCATGACTAGGGAACTATCCTCGAATTCTTTCCCTTGGTCCTAGTGAAATACTTATGTGGGGTGAGCATGTTATAGACCTTCCTGTCACCGAGGTTGAAGTCGCTAAAATTCAACACTGCGATCTTATATTGGTTTGCATGAACTGTGCATATCCCTTTCAGGAGGTACATAGTGACCAAAGCATACTCAAATTATCTGGGCACATTGTCTTGATTGATTGCACCACTTAAAGGTGGTAGATAGGTAGGTAAAATACTTAGAATCATCTTGGAATTCGCGAGATCGTCTATGTTCTTATTTCGCTTTTCATCTGTTGTCAGGGATGGTCTAGCTCGAGAAGTGCATGGATATTCTTACATTGTTCTTATAGATGAAGCTTGGATACCTTTAGACATCGACATGACTCTCTCATTCATCAAGTCAAGGAGTGATTTTGTCATTGATTCTTCAACTGCATTGAGCTCATCAGACATACGTGCTTGAGATTAATTAGATCAGGGTCCAGTTAACTTAGATACTACACTAGAAGAATCAACAAGAGTGAAATTATCACTGTATACAATAGAAACTTAGTCTATGGACTCAAAACTCTCAGTTAGCAAAAGTGTTTTCGGTGCATGGAGCGATGAGATAAATAGGTAACTTGACAATGGTTCACTTGCAATAGTTATGAGCCTCCATTAACTCTTGTTTGATCCATTATGGCACGGTCCAATGGTCTGATGACAAACCTTTATTTCCTTTCTACCCATTCTTAGCGACGGTCGAATGGTTATAACATCCCCAATGGCTATATTGCTTTGCCATGGCGAAGTGCCATGTGTCATTGTTCTGATATCCTGGTGAATCTCCAATTCTCCAAATTTTCTGTCTATGAAGTTCCCTCTGGAACCTTCTGCAACTTAGCTCTCTTATTACTTTCCTTTCTAGCCTTCTTTACAATGAGCTTTGTCTCAGTAGTTTGTTTTCCATTCTGATTCTTATCTTCTGTGGTGTTAGTCACTTCGCGCTATTGAGATTCTTCCCTAGGGTTCCAGGATAATACTTATTCTTTGTCTATAATAGGTACTTCAATCTTCTATGGATCCTCTAATGTTCTTGCAACTTCGACATCTAGGTTGCTAGCGTTAAATAACTTCGATCTATTCTCCTGTTTTTCAATCAAGTGTGCGATCCTTTTGGTCATGAAATATTTTAACTCCCATTTCTTCTTCTCCAAGACTTATTCTTCTTCCTTTCATCTGGCTTGATCTTTGTCAATCCGAGGTTTTCCTATTAACATGGTAAATGGGGCGTTGTCTTCAAAAAATTTAACAATCTCAAAATCTTCCTCCGTTGAAGTTCCATTGACAGTCATAGGTATCTGGGAGATCCTTCCACACATGTTTATCAGATTTCCTCTAAATAAACCTATTCCTCCTAATGAGGGAGTCATAACAGGCTGTCCTATAGCTTCCCAAGTTCTCTCGGTCATGACATTCACCTGTGTTTCCTCATATAGAACAAAATCAATGTAGAAGTCTCTTAATCTTGCTTCGATGCATTTTTTTTTCTTTGAATATCTCTTATAATATGACATGTCGGTGGTCATTCAGGGTTTCTTTTATCTGTAGCAATTATTTCTTGGATCCTTTCTGGTATTCTTCCATAATCTCAGTTTCTAGATCTTCCTTAGGGTTCTCTTGATTCAGATTTATTCTTTCAAGCTTAGCAATCATTCTAGGGAAATCCAATACTTCCTGGTCTAGAGATTTACAACAGCGGAAACTAGGTCTTCCACCAGGGAATTCCTTATCCAGGTGTCCCAATCTTTTGCAACTATAACAAAGGGTTAATCTTCTCTTTCTTTTAAATGATCCCCAACCTCTTCTGTACTGCGCACTAGGATCATGGTAGCTAACCTACAAAAAAATATTTCTAGGATCCTACATCCATTCGTTAGTCCAAACATTCTTTCTATGCATAGGTATAACATATCTTTCACTATTCTTATCACATCTACTCATATCAAACCTTCTTTCATCTATTAATGCCCTAGCTTTCAAACTAGGAAAGACTCTATTAAACATACCTAGATCCATACTCTAGAAACAAAAAATTCCACTTAAATTACTTCTACAGGGTACAAAGCTTTGAAATCTAAAAAATTTCACTATTCTTACCTTTATCAGAGCACAAAGCTTGCAGATCTTACCTCTTTTAACCATAAATTTTCACTTTTTCCTTTCTTAAAGCACAAATCTTTCAGATCTTCCTTCTTTCCTTCAGATCCGACCTCCTTTCTTCAGATCAGGCTTCTTTCTTTTAGATCCGATCTTCTTTCTTCATATCAGGCTTCTTTCTTTAGCACAAATCTTTATAAGTCAAGTAGAATATTGTGAACTAGGACAATAGAACTATGCACAGAGTTTTCACAGTTTCAAGTCAATTTTTTTCACAAAGCTTCTTCTTTCTCAGTTCCCAATGATCACAGTTTCAGGTCCCGGCAACAGAACCATTTTTTTCCACAAGGGCAGACCCATGGTTCAATGCTACAACAACGTACCAACACAACCCTAACTATCAGCCCTTTTGGAAACACCTGCAAAGAATATGCAGTCTCACCCGAGGTAGAGGCAGGGGTGGTTGCAAGACTCAAGTGTCTGCAACCTTAGTTGGGACACAGATCTGTGATTATACTACTTAATAAAGAACTTAGCACTATCAATTCCCCAATATGCAATCAATATCCACTTCATTGATAGAACAGATCTTCATAGCATTCACACTAATCTAAAGTATTTAAGAACTTAGCATAGGTAAATAGATCAAATCGAACATATCAAGTACTAAGCATAGTCCTATACATCAGATCTAACATTATTGCATATCATAAGAAAAGAGCATGAGTAGATCTATCTAAATACATCCAATCACTTAGTGAATAACATGTAAATCACATAAAGACAAAGTAAAAAGTAGCATAACACAGTATTTACATGGTTCACCCCCACCCTGGGGCTACGTCCACCAAATCTTCTTCTTTATAGTCTTCAGTCAATCGGTTACAAGCACATAGCCTCAAAAACTACCCTGCATAGGACATAAGATCTGCGCAGCTAGCTAGATCCTTCTTCCTTGCGTTAGAGCACAAATCCCTCCACAATCTATTACAATCACTTGCACTTATCTCTAAAAGTCTCTTACAGTAGGCAGAAATCCCTTACAATCCACACTAGCACTTAGCCTCTAGCACTTATCACATCAGCCTCTTCCTACATCACATAGATGAACTTCTCTTCTTCTCGCCCCCTTTTTTTATCTAGACTAGGCATCTATTTATATATTACAAAATAGGCCTAAACATGGGTAAAACCCATGGGCCGACATCCCAATCCCATTAAATTATCAAAAAAACTTAAAAAGGACCCAAAAAGGGGCTGAGATCCCATTATCTCTGCTTCTTCTTGCGCTCCTCCTTCGATAGGTTGTCGAAATCCCAGAATGGGTTAACATGATGAAGAATCTCCCAAATCTTGGTCAAGGGCCAACAAAGGTTCACCATCAGAAGAACACACCTTACAACCCGCAAGCCAATGGTACAGTCTAGCGTTCAATAAGATCTTGGAGACAAAACGGATGAAGATTTGTAGTGTAAATAGGGATGGTTGGGATTTAAGAGTACCAGCAGTGTTGTGGGCTTATAGAACCACTTGCAAGAAGATGATGATGTAGACCCCCTTTAAGTTGGTTTATGGTCTAGAAGCAGTAGTGCCTATGGAATATTTCGTTCCTGGTTTGAGAATTGCAACATTTACAGGTATGGATGATATAGGCGTTGTACAAGACAGACTTGGGAAGTTGGTAGAACTGGAAGAAGACAGGTTTATTGCAGGATTCCATCAACAGATACAAACAGAAAGAGAAAATTATTACCATGATAGATACATCGGGAGAAAATCATTCAAGAAAGGATATTTGGTATTACTATATGACAGTAAGTTCATGAAACACCTAGGGAAGTTCAGGACCATTTGAGGTCATGTATGTTATAGAAGGAGAAGACGTGTAGTTGAAAACCCTGAATAGAGAATGGAAGAAAGGTTTGGTAAATGGGAGCTGGTTGAAATTGTACTATGACTACAAGTTGCCTAGAAGATCTTAGTAAAATCATAAGAAGAAGGGTCTAGGTACCATGTAGTTGGAACTGGGTACTAGACACAGAAAAGACAATCTGCACAAGGAAGGGAGGGACAAAGCAGAAAGCAGAGGCTTCTCCGTGCAGTATGAAGTTGAAGTGAAACAGAAAGTTCAGTTTTGCAGTGCCTCGGGACGAGTCACAGGTGAGTGTTGGGGGCCTATTGGCCCTTGGTTATGTTATAAAGTGAATATTAAGGAGCAAAGGGAAAGTGAAAACTACGTGGAAGGCACATTGTTTGAGATTGGGTCGAAGTGGCCAAATAAGTGGAAAAGAAGGAGTGAAGTAAGGGAAAGAAAGTCATTGAATGAGGAGAACAAATAAGACAGATCAACAATAAATATGGATCATGGACAACTCAACAATTGGAAAAAGACACCAATGGATTCTTTGGAGCACCTCATGGGAAAGAAAGAAAGATAGGCTGGTGAAGCCCTAAAAACACAGGTCAAGTTGACCTAGGGTTTTAGACACCTAGGGTTTTGGAATTTAGGGTTTTGGTATTTGGTATTCGAGCTAAGGTTGTCTGAGAGTCATTGTAATTTTTAAATAAGTACCTAGATAAGAGAAGGGGTTCATTGTTCATTCAGATTTGGTCATTCGTTGTTGTTGGCCAAAGTTGTGTTGTAATATCAAGTGATTATTTCTATGAGAGGGAGAAGTGTTGTTTGTGAGAGCACTCTGGTATTGTAATATCTTTAGCTGGATGTGAAGATCAACTCTGTAGCTAGGTGCGCAGTGAGGGGAGAGAAAGAGAGATAAGAAGAGAACGAAATCTGTAAGGTAAGTGCACAGATAAGAATTGTATGTTTTCATATAATATATCAAGAAACACAGTTCCATGGACATAGCCCTGGGGAGAGGGTGAACCATGTATATCTTATTGTTCGATGTGGTTGATGTTGTTTTATTTTCTTTCTGTTATACTGTTGATGCATTGTTGTGTTAGATATGAGATATAACTATGCAAAGTAGGTTTAAGCTTGGTAAAGGATAACTATATCTCTATGTGTTTCTATTTTGGATTCACTTGCATTTCCTCTAGTTGTAGACACCTGTTTCCTGCAACCCCTTATTTCTACTTCAGGTGAGACTTCATAGGCTTCACAGGTGTCACCGAAAAGGCCAATAGTTAGGGCTTGTTGTTTCTCTATCAGAGTTGAACACTGGGTCTTCCCCTGTGCTAACAAAATTACATATAATCCTATTGTGAAAAAAGTACTAAGGTCATTACCTATGAGATATGATGCAAATATGTCTACAATTTAAGAGATATTTTATCTAAGCACACTCACAATTAATCAACTTCATGGAATTTTTGCATCTTATGAAATGAGAACAGGGAATGATAAATCAACAAAAGGTGAAACAACCTTTAAAGAATCTAAGACAAATATGAGGCAAGAGAAAAAGACTAATGATGAGTTATCATATATATAATATGTAGAAGAGGCCAACTTTACAAATAAACTACATAACAGATTTGGAAAATATAAAGGAAAGTTACCTTTCAAATGCTTCAACTGTGGCAGAAATGGACACTTTCCTAACAAATGTCCCTATCCTGAGAAGGAGGAAAAGGATGAAGAAGTTCACAACCAGAAAAACCAATACAAGAAGAAATTTTATAAGAAAAATAAAAACTTCTACTCTAAAGAAGACATAAACTTTTCATACATAAGTGAAGATGAAGATTCATAACTTCTATTTATGGGAATGAACACTTAAAATAATGATCTAGATCGGGTAATGGGGAGGCCACCCCTTGCCTCAAATGCCAGCCTGAACGAAATTTGCATTTTTCTTGCACAGAGAGGAATACAGAGGATCAGTGATATCTCAAAATGGAATGAGGACGACTCCTGGTCAGACTGGCACTTCGGCAAGGTTCCAAATCGCCTCCTTCAACAGTTGGAAATTCTTAAAGCAGAGCTCCGAGACACAGCACTAGTGCACATGAATGAAAAAGACAAATTGGGTTGGGGACCCACAGGGAATTATTCTACAGCCAAAGGCTATGCTATGCTTCAATGCCAGAAAGACAGACCACCCCCAGCTAAAATATGGAAGGTCGTTTGGGACTCTACAGCGCTCCCCAAGGTTAATTTTTTCTTCTGGACTCTAATGCACAAAAAGGTTCTGACTGGTGAAAACTTAATGAAAAGAAACATCGCATGCCCTAACAGATGTGATCTATGCAAAGAAGCAATGGAAACATCTGACCATTTGTTTGTATACTGTTAATTTGCAAACAAAGTCTGGTTCCTTACCCTCCATGGTCTCAATGTTGCTATCCCCTCGAACATCTCTGTTGTAGATCTTTTC
>SNQJ01S0117041.1:15353-27765 GCA_010110895.2 Picea sitchensis | reverse complement strand
TCTGGCCCATACAAGTCCAGTGTTGAACCAATAGCTCTGAAACCATAATGTAACATCCCCAACCACTAGGTTGGGCCATGCTACTCCCTAAAATGCTCTGAAATTGATCTGAAATTCACTGCACAGATTCCTTACTAAACACTAGTATGTGATGTATAACTTGAAGTAGTTTGCTCAACCTCAAGTTGAGTTGCACCACACTGACTTTCTCCTTTTATGCAACTTTAAGCAACGGAAGTAACTCAAACAACTACACACACCAACATATTGACCACACAACACTATTGTGTGTGCAACCATCTTGATGTCTCACACCAAATCTATTCACCTTGTGCGCGCACACTACTTACCAGTGTGCACAAGCAATCCATCCTCTAGTGCACACAAATTATTTTCTGGGCGCACGACTTTTCAACATTCCCTGGAGGCCCATACCAAAATCATAAGGTTAATTTACAGAAAACTAATGACATCTATCAAACTCAAGCATAATTATAGATACAGGTTGTAAGCATTATACTTACATGCACAAGCAACATTAAACAAAATAACTACAATTACTTATATGCGACAACATACAAGAATTAAACCATATCAAACATAGATAAATATGCACACTGAAAATGAGACAAGTACATAAATACAGTTATCTTTTATGAAATTCACCAATTTCATTTATAACTTAGACGTTCCTCCCATCCATAGACTTCGTTGCTCATATACTTTCAGTAACAGGTCACCCCCGAGTTGGGGCTTAACTCCACTAGGGAAAAAGGGTTCCTAACGACAAGCTAATGTATGAATCTCAACATAATTGCTAATTCCTAAGTGCCTGCTGCTGCAACTACCCTATAGTCCCTCATTCCCCATGCACGTGTCACATCGAAGGAAGTGTGCCCCTTCTTTTCTTAACAGTCCTTTGGTTGCCCCACTTCCCTTCTAGGGTTACCAATAATAGGCCAGACAGGAAGTCCCCAAGCCCTGTATCTAATGCCCAATGCACCAGGGAAAAATTCTCACTAATACTCTTACTTGGTGAGTATGCTCACGGGCCTAACAACTCGCCTCCTCAACAACCAATCTCTCACCCAAAGAGACTGCTCATGGGCCTGACAACCTGCTTCCTCAACAACCAATCTCTCACCCAGAGAGACTGCTCACAGGCCTGACAGGCCGCCTCTTTGACAAAAAAACTCGGATTATAGTACATAAACCCCTTACAAGCTTCTTTGTGAAGATAAGGTAATAATCATATTTTCCATAGAGTTTGACCCCTTTCTGCTCACAAGAGCCCGAAAAAATCAATCATTCCCTGAATGAATTCCCGAATAATTAGATTCCCCCCTCCCAGATGCACTAAGGCTAAGCAATATTTATTGCATGCCTTCAAATTGACACTTGTCACCTTCTGAAGTAGCTTAAGCCACTTGGTGACTCGTTCCCTACCCCTGGGAACTTAGGATAAAATAAATATCCATCATTACACTTTTCTAGTAATATTATAAAATATTTCCCAAGAATTAGGTCTCGCTCCCTTTTTCCTTTTTTCGATGGGGTTAGCCCCCCATCTCTTTTCATCTGAGTTTGTTTGTGCACAATGATGTAATATTATTAATAAATGTGATTGTATTTACATGGATAGGCACATTGGCCTATCTGCATCCCGACTCACCAGCCTCGTAATCGCACAAGTTGTTTGGCCTCAATACATTTACAACCATATATATACATACATACATACATATGTGTGTGTGTGTGTGTGTGTGTGAATAACTCAACTCTGCACACACTTCCAGGTCATTCCTGTGCACTTAGCCAAGTTTGTGCAACACTATGAAACATGCACACTTATCTAGGTGTGTGCAACACCAAAACTTAGTGCCAACGATTTACCAACCTATATGTATACATTACACTTCCAATTGGTACCAACGACTCACCAACCTATATGTATACATTACACTTTCAACTGGTACCAATGACTCACCAACCTATTTTCACAATTACAAAGTGTCTAGACTAGGGACATTACACAACTTCCTTCGTGTAAATCTTTGCAATGTTTGTTACCTTGTGTGTTTTCTTCACAGGGATAAAATGTGTTGCCTTAGTCAATTTTTCCACCACCACCATGATGGAATCATGTTGCTTCATTGTTTGGGGCAACTTATAATAAAATCTATTGTGACCACTTCCCACTTCCATTCCGGAATGGGCAATGGTCGTAGCAGCCCCACTGGTCCTTTCTGGCACTCTAGACACCAAGCTATGTAGTTAGCCACTTCTTTCTTCATTTCAAGCCAAAAGCACCGACTCCTTAGTGTTGTAATGGATTTTTTATATTCTAGGTGCCTAGCATATGACACATTGTGCATTTCTCTCATCACTATATTTTTCAGCTCTGTGGAATTCGACCATACACCTTGCATTAATACAAAAGGATTCCATCTTCCTTCAGTTCATAATTTTTAAATTCCTGTTGTAAATTGCCTTGTTGTAAGTTTTCCTTTATTTGTAAATAATGTTGATCTGAATTTGCTTCTTCAAGAATTTTATATTTTAAATATGTCATGTACATGTTGATGGCTTAAACATGCACTTCATGGGCTCTTTTCCTGAGTGCATCAACCACGTAATTTTCTTTTCTTTTGATATGTTTAATTTCAAAATCATACTCACTAAGAAATTCCAACCATCTAGTTTGTCTGGCATTTAATGTTGGTTTTCCAAATAAATGTTTCAGACCATAGTGGTCTGTCCTTAGCTCAAATGTCTTCCCCATAAGGTAATATCTCCACATTTTTAATGCATGTACAACGGTTTCTAACTCTAGATCATGTGTAGCACAATTTCTTTCATGTTCTTTTAATTTCAGGGAATCATAGCATACCACATGATCTTTTTGACTAAGGACTCCACCGAACTCTTCCTTGTACACATCTATGCACAAAACAAATTCTTCATTTGGATCTGCAATTTTTTATATGGGTGCACTTGTCAAAATATCTTTCAACTGTTGAAAACTTTCATCACACTTGGAAGTCCATTCAAGATTTACTCCCTTTTGCAAAGAAGTGATTGGGCTTGCAATCTTTGAAAACCCCTTTATTAATCTTCGATAATAACTCGCAAGACCCATAAATGATCTGACCTCTATCGCATTTCTTGGCGCTGACCATCCTTTAATGGCCTCTATCTTCTTGGGATCAATTGTTATCCCATTTGCTGAAATAATATGCTCCAAGTAGTGGATCTTCTTTTGATAAAATATACACTTACTTAACTTGGCATACAATTTATGTTCCCTTAGAACCTTTAGCACCATTCTTAAATGTTTCTCATGCTCTTCCTCAAACTTAGAGTAGATGAGAATATCATCTAAGAAAACAATCACAAACTTGTCCAGGTACTCACTAAACACTCCATTCATCAAACACATAAAAATAGTTAGGGAATTTGATAGTCCTGATGGCACTACTGTGAATTCATAATGTCCATACCTTGTTCTAAATGATGTTTTGTCGATGTCCTCTTCTTTTATCCTCACTTGATGATAAAATATCTAAAGCTACATTTCTAAAAGATCTAATGGCTAAGACCACTCGCATCCGACAATTCATATATTCTTGGAAAGCTTCAACTACTCATCCTTTAACTTGGTCGAACTGACTTCATCGAACAATGAAGTTACCCCTGAGCTTCATGAAAGAATTCTCCTAACAACACTCCCCACATATCCAATGATTGGGAAAGAATCAGATTGATCTAACGACTCTTGTTTCTTCGAGCTTCTTCCATCGGGATCCTCCCCTCGGAATCGACTGCATGCTCGACTCGAATATTTTTCTGAAACCTTCTTCCTGAATGCATGTTGGGAATGTCCTGTTCGGACCTTCTACGCTTGAATCTCGATCGTTGATTCTCCAGGTCGAATTAATTTGGGCCATTCATTACCAAACTTCATGGTTGCCATGAAACACATAGGAATTCAACCCTACAAGCCAAAATCGACTCTGCAACCTGCAACTCAACGCCATAATTTTTCTTCTTTATTTGCTCTGAAGCACTTAAACTCAAAATATGCTCATAATTTGGGGATTCCACTTCAGTTTACCATTTTTCCGCAATTTCCTCACAAGACAAAATATGTGACCGCAAATCTGCTCAATTTGCGCTAGCTCCTGGCCCATACAAGTACAATGCTGAACCTTGAGCTATAATACCATAATGTAGTGTTCCCCATCTCAACTAGGGATCATTACATGTAGAATTATACACATTAAAATCAATTTTTTTGTTAATTCATTTGTTGTAGCTTACCAACCACGATTTAAACACATTTTCAACCATTGTTACACGTTATATTGGTCATCTCAATGATCACCTGAAAAGATGTGTTCATGTTCCCTAAAAATATTAAACGAGACTTTCTCCATGGGAAAATTGATTTGCTTTCCTCTCTCAAAAACCATGTCAAGGAAGGTCGTCGCACCCTGCTATATGTATGGGGTGCGACGATGCCTGATCGTCGCACTCTACCCTATACATGGACTGCGATGTTGTCGCAACCTGCTTGTGCATAGGGTGCGACGATGCTTAAAGCATGGGAAAAGTCAAATTTCACGAATGTTCTAGAAGGGGATCTTCTAGAAGATGAGGTGGCCTCCAATCGGTTTGGATCTTAATCGCTTCTCTGATTTGGTGGGATCATCCTAATCTCCTCATCCATATCTCTTTCAAACTATATAAAGAGGGATCTCTCATGGAAAATGCGAAGGTTGAACAGGCTAAGATTTGTATGGAGAGTTCTACTTCAGATTATGCTTGAGAGCTTTGCTTTAGTTCTTCAAGTCAGATTGTGTATTTTCTTCATTCAAGGCATTTGGAGCAAAGGTGTGTGTGTTGAAGGAAAGATCCATTGAAAGGGGACCTTGCAACATCAAGGCATAGGTTGTATTCTCCACTTTCTATCCACTTAGTACAGTAATGCATTTCTTCCCTATATAAGCATCTCGTCTTCTATTGTATAATTCTTTGATCATATACATAGACTTCATTAGAATATATATATATCTTTGTTTCCCTTCTTTGTTGGTTTGTGACTCTTAGACACGCTTACTATTCTGCAAACTCAAGGAAGGAGCTACAAAGAGGATGCTAATGGGGACAAGCGTTGTTTAAAAGGTATGTCACTTGCCACCCATTAAACTAGTTCATATGATGATGAAGTTTAAGGTGAAGTGTGCATTCTGTTATGTTTTGTTCTAGTTTGTTGTGGAATCTAGGGAGATCTGTTTATGTTTGCATTTACCGATTAGTCAGATAACAAAATTGGTGACCATACTAGGGAAACACATTTCTTTTGGGTTTTTGCCTCTTATTTGCTTTTAGCCTGCCTCCTTTTGGTCAAACACATTGTCTGAGTCTGTGGGTGATCCATCTAGACTCCCTAGGTCAGAAAGTTCAGTAAGATTTTTTGTTTTTCCATCCATTTTCCTTTAGTTACAGAGATCATTGCACTGTACTATATAAACAGACCGCGACGATCCTCTGACATCACACTCTAATGGTGAAAACCAGTGCGACAACGTCACACTGTACTCTATTGGCAGCATGCGACGAGCCTAGATCGTCGCATTATGCTCCACTACAACCCGCGACGATTCCTATAGGAATTGTTGGAGAGACTCGATTTTTCTTTTTTCACCCAGTTTTGCCTCAATTGCCTGGGATGAAATTCTGATACCAATGATTGATTGATTTATAGGTTTGAAGCTTGCATTTGATTGATTTTTGGAAATTGAATGTTTTTCTATGTAGATTTTGCAAGTTTTACTTTTGATTCTTGTCACAAGGGTATAATCTCTAGGTCTCGATCCTGAGTGTTTGTTTGGAAAAGAGTCTTTGATGTATTTGAAGTTTTGGATTGTTTTTACTTTCTAGATTGTTCATTGATTAAGAGACATTTTTTTTTGCATTTGACAAAAGACTTTCTTATCATTTCATGTTTTTTTCAAAATATTGGGTTTGATTTGGGAATTGTGTTGAGAATGTGTTAATTTTCTTAGATTACGGTTTATTTTCTTCATTACATCTTTGATCTGATTTGAGAAAGAAAGAACTGAAGTCATTCTTCTTTTAGTGATCTTTCACAAGAAAATTATTGCATTCAAGATATTTGTCAAAAGAGAAAATTGGAAAATTTTGTAGCTTATGATTATTTGGAATTTTGTTCATTCGAAATTGAGAAATTGTGTTTCGTAGCTTTTGTATTTCAAAAAGAGATACCTTCTCCCTACTATAATTAGATTTCATTGAATTGAAAGATTGCATATTCATCTCTTCTTGCATTTTATTGGGTCAAGGTCGCATACGTCATCAATTTCATTTCCACCTCCCTTTTGAGTAAACAACAACCTTTAAAATACAACGTAATTTTAAAATTTATTATCAACTTTATTTTCTAGAAATTCTCTTCACCAACATTAGCTAGGATAGCGCTTTGGAATAGGTTGTAAGGCACACTCTCCAAAGCATCAAAACACACAATAGTATCTTGTGATAGGGAGAGTTCAAATCCAATTGCTGCATTTTGTCTTAGGAAGCCCTTATAACACAAGGGTCAATCTTGAGGTCGCATTAGGATTGACAGAGTTACTCACCCTGCTTTGTCGGCCTTAATGTATAGATTGCACGTATTATTGGGGGTCACTTGAGAAGAAAATCCTGTGGGGACCTTCTCGAGTTGATTTCAGGCTAGATACCCTACCTTTGCGCATGGATCGGACTGTCGACTCTTTCCCCAGGCATCATTGTTGTAATTGATAACCTTAGTAGCCTATCTCTCTAGGGTCTTTACATGAGGTGACTGTGAAGGGGAAAGTCTTCACGGTACCTAGAATCGACGTTGGCCAAACTCACTCGGGCTCCTTGGAGGGTATACCCACAATTATGTGTGGTAGCTTGCACCAGGGTGTAAGTCTGTTAAGCAGGTCGTCAACGTAACTTTTCCAACTGCTTTATCCCAACCCCTTCTTGTCTTGATTTCGTGATGTTGGATTTCATCACCAACTAGTGACTTCGAAATAAGAAAGTTTGTTTGCTTGGTTTGATTTCTAGATTTTATTAGAGAGTGTTGTTTGTTTCTCTAGTTGGCCATAGATTTGTTTCGTTATTTATTTGGTATGGCCAACATCAGCCCTCATCGTTCACGTAGGATGCAAGGGCTACCTCTAGAAGATCCAAAATACTACCTCCCTTTGATTCCTAACTCACCAGAGGGCTCTCCTGAAGGAGCAGTCAATAACGAAGTAGCCTCTTTGAGTCATTGCCTCGATTCAAAATCATTTTTATTTTTCCATCCGAGAACTAAAATGATTAGGAAATATATACATTACATGGGGAAAGCCGCGTGTGATGAGAATTGCAAGCACGGTTTGGGGAGAGATTTATCGCTCTTACTGATACTGAAGGAGCAGATAATCCACTCCATCCGACGAGCTCCGAGTTCGAGTCCCAGGCAACCTGGATCAAATTTCTGATAGGGACCTCTGTCCACTTATTCTGGTTCTGGATCCAATCAAGTTCCTTTTCCTATTCGTTCCTATTCATAGGGAACGAACTATCACACTATGGGTTTTCCATAAAGGTGATGAAGAATTAATATCCCACTCATATTCATTTGTTCAGAATTCGGTTCCAGAATCTCATTGCACTTTGTTATAGCGAACAACAAATTTTTTCTCTCCACTGATTCAATCCTAGTTGTTCTCATTACAACGGATATTCCATTCCTGGAACCATGAATAAAGAATTTGATGGAGTATCTAACCACAGATAGATCTATAGAGTGTGTAATATATGCACAAAAATAGAGAGTCTATCTCAAATACTATATTCTATCAATATAGGATAGATATTGAAATTCCATCCCGGATATTTCGAAGTCATCACCAACTAGTGAATTCGAAATAAGAAGGTTTGTTTGCTTGGATTGATTTCTAGATTTTATTAGAGAGTGTTCTTTGTTTCTCTAGTTGGCCATAGATTTGTTTCTTTATTTATTTGGTATGGCCAACATCGGCCCTCACCGTTCACATAGGATGCAAGGGCTACCTATGGAAGATCCAAAATATTACCTCTCTTTGCTTCCTAACTCACTAGAGGGCTCTCCTGAAGGAGCAGTCAATAACGAAGTAGCCTCTGAGATTGGAAGTTCAACTCCTTCAAAGGAATCGATACTTACCCTAAATCTGTTATTGAGTGTTATACAAGATCCACATTTGCTCATGATGGATTCATCAAGGGAACTTGTTGTTGACGAAAATATTGAAGTACCTACTGGACCTAACATCGAGTCTGGAGTAGACGATCCACTCTTTCAGAGTGATTCATTTAGAACCTCGATTCATAATACTAGAGTTTTTCGGAAAACCTCCATGGGACACGATATTTTTGATAAACTAGCATTCCTAGCATCGCAAACGCCTATGACTTCCGCTGCTTATACAGTACCTTTAGATCATTTCACTGGCACAACCAGTAATGTTGTCACATTTCAAGACCAATTATTAATTGGTTCTCACTTGATTCTTCCTCTCTAGATCGCCAACTCTACTATGGTCCCACAAGCTACGACTATTTCTATCAGAAATGTGGTCATCACTCATGCTCCTATTGGAACACCACTTCTGCTTAGATCAAAACTGTCACTTGCCCCTAGGTATAACGCTTTGAATACTTCCATCACTATCCCTACCCATAATCCATCCAGAGGGTCTAATATTTTTGTTCCTCCTGGGTATAATGCTGCTAGTCATTTTGTTCCTACACCTACCCAGGTTCTCTCTAGAGGGTCTTACATTCCTCCTCCACCTTTGCTTGGAGGATCTAGTTGTCCTGGACTTAGTAGCTCCAACCTAGTTGGAGGCACTAGTCATTTTGTCGCTTCTGGTTTTCAGATTCCTATTGGAGGTCAACCTCAAGTTGGAGGACAAACTCAAGTTGGGGGGAAACCTCCAGTTGGGGGGCAACTTCAAGTTGGGGGGCAACCTCAAGTTGGAGGCCATAACCCAGTTTATGGGCAAAGTATACCTGGATTACAATCTCAACCTTGGAATCTTTCTTTCCAAGGGAATCAACAACCGTCTGGGGGGAAACATCCTCAAGTTAATTCTTTTGTACCCCCTAATCTTGGGCAACTGTATCCAGGTTCTATGAATCCTACTTGGGGCCAAAATTTTTAGTCCAATGCTCCTTTCCAAGGGAGATCACTTAATCAAAACCCTCCACAACCGAATCTGTCAGGATTGTCTAATTATCTATAGAATGCTTATGGTCCTACTGGTATACCTACGGGACTACGTCCTCAAAACTACCAGTTTCCTCAAGTGAACAGATAATTGCCTTTTCTTGCTACTTTGGATTTACTGGATTTTTCTAGGATTTTGAATGATCCTATTTTGCATTCTCCTTACTGGCCCATCATACAGGCCAAATTACCATATGACATTCCTAAGTTCGACAGTCGATAAGGAGAAGAACTGAATAATCATGTCATGACTTTCCATCTTTGGTGTTTGTCCAACTCATTGATGGATGACTCTATAATATTACGACTTTACCAACAAACACTCACGGGTTTAGCATCCAAATGGTATATTGAGTTACCACGAGGCTTCTTTAATGACCTTAATACCCTAGCCATGGCTTTCTTAACGGATTACCAATTGCCAATTCGATATGAGACATGAAGTGAAATTTTGGGTTCTTTTAAACAATCCTCTTCCACTCATATTTCTGATCATATCCATGAGTGGAGAAGGAGAAGGCGCTTAATCAAAGTTCCCCTTCTGATCATCTATTTCCTGAGTGGTTTACCAAATCACTCATTGGGCCTATATCCCGTGATGTTTCCATGGGTGGTGTCATCATTGAAGAGCAGGCGATTAGTCGTGCTCAATATATGGATCTCGTTTATTCGCAAACATACACACTATACGACTTGATCCCTAATGATCCTCATCCTTCTACGACTCCTACCCCAACACCTCCAGTAGCTTCTCATGTTGTTGATGGCGTGATTGGCACCTTTCATGCTGAGACTCAGTATACACAAGTCGGGCATACCAATCCCAAGTCTACCACTTCTAATGTACAAAATACTCCTACTCCTACTCCTTCCCCGGGTAAAACTTATGAACTTAATTTGGTTCAATCTACACCTACTGGTAAAAATAAAAATAAAAAGAAAGGGAAGTGTAAGAATAAGGAGGAAAAAAATAATAATCAACAATCTCAGAAACCCAAAACACAGCTTGTTGATGACAAGGACAAACATAAACCGCATTATCCTTGCCTTATCTGTGGTGACGACCATTATACGAAAGATTGTCCACGACGTGTTGAGGTTACTAAGTTTCTGTAGGGGACCGAGAAGCCTCCTACACTTGTCATCTTGTCGCAACCTTTTCCTTCTCATCAGCAGGCCCAATTTGTCATTCATGACCAACCTTCTCCCTCTACCACGTCTTATGTGCTTATGTGCACTGCTGACTCCAAGAAGAACGAAGTTGCAGTCACAACTCGGGCCAAAGATTATTCTCCTTCGAAAGAGAAAGTTGATGATTTACCACCTTCATTGGTTCAACTTAATCCCCCAACTTCACCTCCAAACGGTCCTCTTCATCTCGAACGACCGGGTCTAGATACAGTTCTTCATCCCCCTCCCAAGGGTGTTGTTCGAAAGTCTTGATTTAATCCTCACGCACGTGCTGCCCAAAACTACAATATTGTAGAAGACCTTGTGCAAGCACCCTCTACGATGTCAACTCTCGAAGTCCTTCAAAGCTGTCCTACTCAACGAAAGGCACTGTTAAAGGCTATTGGTGGAATTGATCCTACCGATACTAATTTAATAATCTTTTACTTGGAAGATCATATTACAAGGCTTCATCCTCAATTAGCGTTTCAGATCCAAGTTGTTGTGGAAAATAAGAATATTTGTTGAATGGTTATTAATGAAAGAGCCTCGACTTGCGTTAAGACCGTCACTTGTTGGAAAGATATTGGCTCTCCTTCCCTTACCGAGTCACACAATACTCTTAAATATTTTAATGGTACGGGGTTTAAACCTTATGGTGTTCTTCCGTCGTTGTCTATTACGTTAGAAGGTAAAGCGGTTAACGTCGAGGTTGAGGTCTGTGATGCACCTCTCGATTATAACCTTCTACTTGGTCGTAGCTGGATCGACTCCATGCGCGCAGTTGTTTCTACTTTTTTCCGAGTGTTACGTTTCCCACAACAAGGAAAAGTCATTACTGTTGATCAACTGGCCTTCTTTAATTCTGATTTGCGAAATAGCAACGACCCTTTTATTTCGAAAACACCTCCTTGTTATGAGAATGTCGACGTGGGTCTTTTAAAAGATTCAACCTTTATGGGTACTTTTCTCATTCCACCACCCGATATTTCTCCTCCTTTTGTCACCTCGATTAACATGATATCACCCTATGTTCGTGAAACCCCTGAGTCTTATGACCCATGGGTAGTACCTAACCCTGGTGACTGTCTTTGTTATGGTGACTGAATGCCTTTAAGCTTGGTGGAATCAACTTATCAAGCTATTCAATCGGCCACTCCTTCTCCTCCTTCTCTCTGTGATATATCTCCTGATCCGTTCCACATGATCTTTCCTACTAATGAGATGATCATGTTGGTCATGTCTATGGAAGATACTCCTTGGGACGATGGGCATCATCATTCTATTCTCTTCCTAGAACGTGAGACCATAGAGAGTTACCAACGGATTTTGACTTCGTCTACCATTGTTGTTATTTCTTCTGTTCCCGAGTCAACACACAATGTTTTGTATGAAGGGAACTTGAGTAACATTTCACCTACCGTTCCTATTGACATATCGACTAAACCCGGGGTCGTGGAGAATGTTCATATCGATGCCTCATGTTCTACTGATGAGGTATGCACTTATAAATCCCTTTTTCAAGAATTTTGTGACGTTTTTTCCTGGAGTTATGAAGAAATGCCTGGTATCGATCTTGATATTGTTGTGCATGAGATTAAGACTTACCCAAATGCTAAACCCATTCGACAGAGACTTCGCCCAATGCATCCATGTAAAGTTGCTGCTATTAAGCTTGAAGTTGAAAAACTTCTTAAAGCTGGCTTTGTTTATCCTGTGGCTTTGACCGATTCGGTGTCCAATCTTGTTACAGTAAACAAGAAACAGGGCAGAATTCACATTTGTGTAGATTATAGGGATATAAATAAAGCTTGTCCCAAAGACAATTTTCCGACCCCTTTCGTTGACCAGATTGTTGATGACTGTGCCGGGAGTGAAATTTTCTCCTTGATGGACGGTTTCTCTGGCTATAATCAAATCAATATTTTACCT
>SNQJ01S0117040.1:0-27765 GCA_010110895.2 Picea sitchensis | reverse complement strand
ATTTCGATCTCCATCTCCCTTTGAGCACTTCAAAGGTCTTATCATTCCTGAGCTTTCACTTGTAAACTAAAGCTTCCCAAAAGGATCCCTACTCGCACTCCTTATGGAAAATATTCAAATAACCTATAGTTATTTGAGTCTCCAACCCTGTGCACTCTTTGCAACAAAAATCTCTCAATCTTCTTTCTAGATTTATAAAATCCAAGGCTTCAATTGGCCTATGCACACCTTACATGTCTCTCTGCTTCATCTGCACTTTAGCTAGTATGAGAACAATTGTATCTCTCCTGATATTTTTGAGATAAAACACAGACCCTCATGAACACACACCTTGCGGATGTTCACTGCACTCCTTGCAAGAATTCTGAGGGAGAGAAACAATTTAAACTCATTCTTCTCATCTCTCATACTTCATACATTCAACATGAAATCATACACACAATACAACATTGAAATAAATGCATCATAGAGAAACAAATCAACTGTAAACATACCATTCAACAAATGTAAAGAGCAAGAATCATAACACCATGAAAGTTGAGTCAAAGCTTCATATATTAACTCAAGTACTCCTGTACATGGGTTCTTCTCAATTACAATGATACAAGGGTGAGGGTGTCTTTATCCGTTTTTCCTCCTACGCTTCCAGACTGTCTAATCTATTAAATTAAATCTACCTACTTGCATTCATTATGCATAAATGCCTCTACATTCCTCATGAACACACACCTTATGGATGTTCACTGCACTCCTTTGGTGAATTCTCGTGTGGAGAGAAACAATTTGAACTCATTCTCTCCCTCTCTCATACTTCATACATCTCCAACATGAACTCATACACACAATACAACATTGAAATAAATGCATCATAGAGAAACAAATCAACTCGAAACATACCATTCAGCAAATGTAAAGAGTAAGAATCATAACACCAAGGAAAGTTGAGTCAAAGCTCATATATTAACTCAAGTAATTCTCGTATTGGTTCTTCTCAATTACAATGATACAAGGGTGAGGGGTGTTCATCCTGCTTTTCTCCCACGCCTGTGACCGCTCTAATCTATTAAACAAAATCTACCTATTTGCATTCATTATGCATAAATGACTCTACATTAGAAAGATGAGAGAAATTCTCAAGATATGTTTACAATATCTAATAAATGTTACGCTTCCTTTAGATATTACATTAATGTCCATTCATTGATCTCAAAACACCCCAAAATGTGCGTTGGTGCTTTTACAACTATCTCCTGGGCTTTTATGCTTGCTTGGATAGCTTCTTATGATGGTTCTGCATCACTAAGGTAGAGGAGTAGACCTCAAAGCACATGATCTATATGAATTACTTCTTCATAAGTATAAAATTCCCATTATCCAACATTATGTGTGCTAGAAACTTGTAGGTAAACATTTGGATGATTCATCGATGTGGAAACTACTCATGGAGAGAATGACACCATGTCTCAAAATTGCATATGTGCAATTTTATCTTTTTTGATCTCTAACAACTATATCATAAGAGAAATATATGCACATATACATATGAGTTATGCAATTGTTGAGTTAGATTGCTAGAATAGGCTCTTGTATGAGGAAGAAGAAAACAAAACCAATGCCTAGAGATAGGTATCCAAAGTAGATAGATTTGTGTGCATAGTGCATCCATGAGTTGCAATGTGCCCAACATAGTAGTTCCAGCTGGAGTCTGCATTATTTCCCACACCGAGAGGTACACAACCCGATATAAAAAGTGGTAATTATATCTTGTCAAATGTCAAAGTGGTAATTTCATATAACATAAGGATTATAAACTTATATTCTAGGAAGGATTTCTTATGTAAAAAATATGGTTGTTGTTGTCTTACAATAGAGATATGTGAGTTGAGAGAGAAATTCCATGGATAAGAGCCATGAGAATGAAGCTCATGAAAACTAGTGTGTAAAAGTGAAACAACCAACTAGAGTGAGGGTGTAGGAAAAATGTGTTGGATCCACCTACATGAGTTGACTTGAATAAAGACATGTAAAAATTATACATAATGAACCTCCTTTATTGTTAGTTTTATCAATAAATGTGCAAACAAAACATTGTATCAACATGACACTATATCAATTCGTGAAGCATAATTGTTCTATGGAATAGGTGTCAACAACATGGTTTCACTCTCATTTTCCCTTTGTATTAAACCCTCCAAACCCCTACCCCTTCAGGTACTCCTTGTACCACCATATATTTTCATGAAAGGCCCCATGATATTCCTCTATCCTAGTCACCTTTGAGAGATCCTTCCACCATCTCTAGTTTCAAGGCCCTCAAATCAACCACCTCCAAGTATGACTGCCTCTCCTTGGTTATTTGGGAAGTGTCCCTTATCTCTTACCACAACACCACTAACTCCCTCACTACCTCCAATTCCATTTTTGGTCGCATGAACAAGTCTTGGAATGAGTGCAAAATCGCTCTAATTCTACTAGCTCTTAGTCACTCTAATTCCATTTTGGGGTTCATTTTTCAAGGCATAGGTTTGGATTGAGGCAAGTTGTCCAACCCCAAGTGAATAAAGGGTATGGGTCACTTGCTCTTATAGAGAGACTATTTTTGAAGCACCATTTTTGGGACATTGTGAGTTTCCTTCATACCTTCAAAAATCGTGTGGTCAACAACATACAGGTCAAAATTTTCCATAATTCAAGTCAAAATTTCCATAACAAAGTTTCAAAACTTCCATAATGTAAGTCGAAATTTCCATAATCCAGACAAAAAATTTAGGAATCCCAATATCCATAAACATTGCTTAGAAAGGAGGGTTTCATACCATAGTTTTTTCCAGGGAATTCTATGGAATCTCAATGAGCAAAATTTAGAAATTGCAATTCCCTCATTCTCCAGTTCCTTCCTCTCCTCCTATCCCTCCTCTATGCACCTCCCTCCTTCTCCCATGCCCTCTCCTCCCTCCTTTCCTCCTTCTCCCATGCCTCCTCCTCCTTCTCCTTCTCTTCCTCCTTCCTCCCCTTGCCACCCTCCACTTATGTGCATGTGTTCCTCCTTCTCCCCTACTACACTCCACTATCTGTGCGTGTGTGCAAATATCCGTGCCAGTTCAAAAATATGAGTGTGATAGTCATGTAGTGATAGTGTAGTTTGATTTTGGTTTTTTTTATGTTGTTTTGTTTTGTTTTTATTATTTATATATAATATAATTTATATATTATAGTTTAACATAGTTACTTTTATAAAATTCTTCATGGATAAGGTTTACAATAATGAAATATGGTTGTGCCTTTGTTGAAGGTAAATCTACCTACTCTAATGAAAGTCCATGATGAGTATCTTGAGCTCACCAATAGAAAGAAGGATATATCACCATATTCCTTTCTCTAGGGATCATATGCATAACAAAAATCAAAGAAAAACATAAGAGAAATACCTTACACTAACATTTGTCCTTCACCCCGTGAGAAAATTGGTTAATTCCAAAATCTAGAGTCAAGATCAAACTTGTACACACATCAAACAAATAAAATCTTTCTCATTCCACTTTAAATCTCTAGATAAACAAGGTAAATTGAAATACACATGAAACTCTAAATAAATCTTTAGGTTAATCAAGCTCCTACCAACTCTAAGGCACACAAGAATTAGTAACGAGGGGAAAGTGGGGAAGAATATAGATCTATATTATAAGAATGACAAGGTGATAACAAGTGTAGAAATTACATTCTATAAATTTTGAACATATGATATGATTTCAAAACACTTAGATAATTAATCGACCAAAGTCATTCATGTATACCCACTGCCACATGTGATGGAACCTACTGATCATGCCCCAAGTTACTACAAATGTCTCTAAATCCACATCCCAAAATAATGAGTTGAATTTTATAGGAAGATATTCTCTAAAGGAAGGCATTGAGGTATCTAACATCAATTGGTGTGAAATAATATTAGGAACATGAATTGAGGTCTTGGACAATAACTTTGAGAGAAAAAACCACTAACTACAATTTGGCACTGGGAAGGTTGATATGGATGGTAAAGATATTTGAGAAATGTCCAACAAAAGATAAAAAATTCCCTTTAACATAAGCATGGCCTAATTATGACCTGGGAAACAATTGACACCAAAAGGGACCAATTATATAAACCAATAATTCAAGAGACATTGAAGGTTGTTCCATAAAGACTAGAAGAATAACCAATCATAGAAGTGAAAACCCAAAAACTAAGGTGCATCCCACGAGCACAGCTTCAGTCCCATTTGAATCAAAATAGGTTATTTTTCCAAGGGAAACAAAACTTATGATGCTAAATTTAATTACTAAATCATAGAGATATAAATCACACCACCCCTCTATTTTTTTTATGTCTTTGATTTTTTTGTCTTTTTCATATTACAAAGACCGAAAAAGAATAAATGATAGAATATAGGAAGGATATGAGGTCATTATAATGAAACTACATCCAAGTGAAAATAAAACCCATGAAAAGAATAAAGGTGTTAGGAGTTATGTACACTCGTCATCATGTCTCCTCTAGGGATGTGGGGTCAAAACTATAGAAAAAATGGATGCAAATGACAAGTGAAAAAGTGAATGCAATGTTGGTGAGAATAAGGAAGAAAATTGAAATGGATCATTCACCATAAGTGCACAAATGAAAATAAGCAATGTTGTGAAAATCAATAAGATAATAATATCCCATAGGGAAATAACTAAAAAATAGATGAGAAGGAAGCATACAATTTTGAACCTGAAGTCATGGTGGGGTAAATGAGGATATTGGGAATAAAAGAAAGGGTCATCATGGGAACCAAAATGGCTATACAAGCAAAAAAAAAAATGAACAGCGGGAGCAAAAAAGAATATGGAAGGCACTAAATGACTGTTGTAGGCAAGGACCTCTCACCTAATGAGCATATGGTTAACACAGAGAGGAATTTCACACATGGAAAAGGTAACTGATCAATTCAAAGATTCCCATGACCAGGCCCACATCGAGTGAATGAATAAAATTAAGAAGGTACATATGTTTTCCCATTCCATGTCAACAATGCATCCATTCACTAGGAACAAATCGATGACTCTACTAAATTAGGGTTTATGGTTTGAGACATGATGAATTGGGCAGATGAAGAAATTAGGGCGTGATGAGTCACCAGTCCAGAAACCCCTCCCATATCATTAAGGCATGAGAATACCATCCATACCAAATTTCAATGCATTCATAAATAGTTTGAAAAAATTTCAACGCTAGCCCCATTCACATGTGCCTGTTTCCTCTAACCTTAGTACAATTTCCTTGTAAATTTATATAAGATATTTAGAGAATGATAATTTTGAAAGTGTTAGTCCTATTCATACACACCATGGTGAGATCACCTCCCCATTGAAAGTATGTGCATTTATCCCTTTTTCTTCCATTGGGCTGTTAGTTTTTCCAATTGCACGCACCTTTAAATCTAGTCTAAGTTCAATTAATGTCCCTTGTTATTGTAGGGTTATAAAGACTCATGATCCCAATGACCAAATTCCTCCAAAATTCTGATATAATGATCATTGCATGATAATTCATCATGAAGGTGATGACTAAGACTAGGGCAACCTCTCGATAACCCACCAACACTAGCCATGGTCTCTAAGGATCATGCTCAATTGATCGGTGACTTTTCTTATGTTTCTAAAGATACTTATAGTTCGGAATGATAGAAAGAGAAGTTATTAGCATCCTAATTTTGGTTGGGCTCACACTTGCTTTCCATACTTGGTATTATTTGTATTATGATACATGTGCAGGTGAAAATACTTGGAGCTTGGGGAATGTGCCATGAAAAATCCCTTTATTCCTTTTTGCCAAAATGCCAAGATTACCTAACCTTATTTTTCTTTGTGTGAAGGTACTAGCTCAGGGCATAGGAACTTGGAACTTAGAACATGGATTTGGGATAATTTATTTAAGTCAAGTAAATTTTTACCATGCCCAAAACTGAGAACCAACTTAGCTTAAAATGAAAAAAATTTGGCTCAAAACCAAACTTTATGAGAAACCCCACTTTCCAAATGGAGGAATGAGGTTTGTGCTTAAAATTGGACCAAAACACATTTAATGAGAGTGATTCGTGCATTTTGAAAATCAGTTGTGTGGAACGGAAGGGTTGATGCTTTTGAAAGAGATGGTGATAATATTTCTCTCAATCTTAACTTTATTTAAAAATTCATACAGAGTCAATCTACATATCTTTGGGCACGAATCCTGAGAAATTATCCGACTCTAAAAACTGATTGTATGACGAAAAGTACGAAACTTCTTCAGGACCAATCAATGGGAGATGGATAACTAGAATTTGGATTGGGGAATTTCCTAACCCCCTGGAAAATTGGGGTGGCGATGATGAGTCAAATTTTAACTATGATATAAACCTCATTTTCCATGATCTTTTGTTGGTTTCAAGAATATTTCATTCTCTACTAAACATTTTCAACCACATGAAGGTGGAAGCTCTAATTATTCCCACCGCAGACCCCCTCACATCACTCTCAATTTCCCATACCCAATTTGAAATAATGTTAAAAATACTGGCATACACAAAATAAAAACATTAAAACATCATCATATAAAACACATACCTCTTATATCATTCATCGCCTTCTTCATCAAACCTAACATCATTAATATCATCTTCTATCATGAATATATTCATTTACCCAATACCCAATCTATCTATATTCAATGCTATAATTAAAATGACACTAAGATTACATGAAAGAAAAAAACATAGAGATCTATAGTACAAATCACTCACCTCACATGTATGAATATCATTGATCTTCTCTTCATCCAACTCATCATATTCTCAGATCATCATCCTGGTATTTCAAAATCATCACAAATGGATTACAGTATCAACATCAATATCAAGATCACATAATTTTCGATAATATCATTAGATATAGCATCATCAAGAAAAATTATCATCTCAAGATCATATGGTAGATCAACTTCTTCGACTTTGTCATCCGACGATACATCTGGCCCATCTCCCTATGTTCCTGTATGTATCACCTTCTAGTTTCGAATATCATCTTCTTCCAAAGCATTATAATTTTTATGTGCCTTTCTTGGATCATATATAACAACAAACAACCAACCTAGTTTACCAAGAACCTCACAATATACTACATTGGTCAAAAAGAACATAACATTCTAGACCACTAAAATGTCCTAATAACCATGGTAAACCATTGTCATGAATAATGCTTCTTTCACAATGACTTCATTTATCCGTAAACTAAGTCATTTCAATCTAAAACAAAGTTATCTTTGAAGGATTTGAAGTCACACTCGATTATATTATCCAAATATTCACAATAACTATTTTTTGTTAGTCTTGGATGGTTGTCACTTCTAGAAGAAACATAAGTGACCTTAAACACTGCAAAAGACTCATCCTAATATGGCTTCTTTAGTGTCATCCACCCTTGATGTGAAAATTTTGCACCATTATACCACATAGCTTTATGGTGCTTTAACTACAATATTCCCAACATGTACAAAATAAATTAATAATTAATAAACGAATTTAAAATTACTGAATGTTAAAAATACATTAACATTTTGTATAATAACAAAAGTGCGGGTAAAATTTTATACAAGCCACTCATTTATCCTTTGGCCATATGCTAAATCATCCCTACATCTCTTACGCATGAGATCTTTAATTAATGTGTTTCTCCCAATTCCCTTCCCATGATAACCTACCATAATGTTGTTCACATTGTTCTATCCATAGCTTCATCCAATCAAGATTTTTAGCAATGTAGAAATTTAGAGCATCCCACACTCGACCAACTGTAATAAATAAATATAAATTAGTAAGAATAATGAATAATAATAATTGATGTAGGTATAATATAAATCGAAGAAATACAATATAGATAAAAATCAAATATTATAATACCTTTCACTTTCCTCATTTTACCATTCTCGTCCAAGACCTCCACTTCATATGTTTTGACGTTATTGACACCCCAAAAATAATATGCATACACTCTTCTCCTAAATCAAGGAAGATAACTCATTATATTAATGTTTGATATACTATATACCTTCTCCACCATCCATTAGGGACCTTTGTGTGTACAAGCCCATAATTCAATCTCCTCAACTGTGTGTATGAGGTAGTGTTCTTAGTTGTCTCTGTAAGGTCTTTGTCTCCATAGAGCCTTATAAAACACATTCTTAAATAAAGAGTAAAGAAAAATTAATGTTGTAATAATTCTAATTTCACCATTTAACCATAACTTATTCATCATTAACATCAATTCACAGCATTTGAAAGTAAATCACATAAACATCATGTAACACAACATAATCACTAAAACACATACCTATGTCTGATGCTAAATCCCTGATCTCTCGTTGTCCTCTCTGCTACTCTACCCAAAACCAAATCTTCCCTCCCTGCTAGCTAGGAATAGGTTCGTCTGCTCCTAGCTCCTGTGATTCTCGTAGCCCTCCAAACTCCCAAGAACTTGGTGCACTGTAATGGCCCACCCAATCTCCCAAACTAGAACAATATCAAAGACAAAAAAATACAATCTTCTCCCAATGCTCCTTTCTCAAAATTTCATAATCCTTTTCCTAATGCCTTCCCCTCATATACTTCCCATTCAACACTTCCCACTTTAATGCCACCCACCTTGTCCCTCCATTTAATACCTTATCCATCCAAATAATGCTTCATCCCCTTGCATACATAAAGTTTTATATTAATGAATTAAAACTTATTAAGTATTTAATTTCACCAACACATTTAATGTTTAATCAATCAATTAACTAATTAATCAAAATATATTAAAGTAGTTAATTAATTAATTAATTAATATTATTATTATTAAATAATCATTATTTAACTAACACATATTAGGATGTTTAATTATTTAATTAATTGTTTTGTAAACTTAAGCAATCATTTAGCTAGGTTTGTTACATGTTCCACCCTTTAGGAAAATTGTCTCAAGTTAAAGTATTTTATGATACACGGAAAAAAATGCTGATTCACACATTCCTAACAAATAAAATCCACATTATTAGTTAGTAAGTCAAGAAACTCATAAATACTAGTGTAAATGTGTAAGAAGATATGTGTAGCTAGTACATAAGCAAGTCTTGTTCTATGTACTAATATCAATAATTATCATCTCTATAGTACTCTCCATATGCATCTAATCCATTCAACAAGACTATTCATGTTATAAAACACAATAAACCAATCAAATGTTTGTAGGCATTTTAATTACAATTATCTAGCCTCACAACAAGCATTGCATACCAGTTTTAGTTACAATTTATGAATATTCATATATATATATACATTTTCTTTTCAGAAGGGAGACAATAAGTTCCAACATAAGACAAATCTCCATACACTCTCAACTATTTCTACTCATCCTCCCTAACTTACTCCATCTTCCATTCCTATCCTTCCTCTCTGCTGGACTATCTTGGGAGTAACAATATATTGACCTAACTCCAAATAGAACCTGTAATGAAGTGTCACTATCTTCACCAAGCTTCCCCAACAAACAACTCGCATACCATTTGCCACATGTCTAGGGAAGCATGATCTAACATCTTCCCTCCCATGACTTTACGTTTTAAGGATACACGGTGGAAAATTCCTCCACCCTTCCCATTAGGACTGGGTCCACACCCTACAATGGAATATATGTTGGCAAATCATGTTGTTGAGAGTTTTGTCATAATCTATTCAGTTTTAAGTCATCCTAACACCTGAAATCATGCATCGGTCCACATATCATAGAAATGCATCCAAACCAATATAATTAGACAAAGATTCATACCATACTACTTAGTGGTCGCGACATCTAATTTCTTCAATAACTTTTGGCTATTTCATAGCCTATAACCAGTAGATTAACTTGTAATAAACTCATACATTTCTATGCATTATCATCATGTAATTGCATACAATCATAATTTCAATTCGGTATCTGTGTATCAACAACTTTAACATCAAATTTTTCAAGTTAGAAATAGATCTCAATATCCCATAATCCAATTGACTTAATAATCATTCATAAAATTATCATTTACAAAATAGGATTGCATCATATCCAACATCATTCTAATAGTGATGTCCTCATAGGATTCTCTATTCACACAATATGTCGTGATCATATCCATAATCATCAATAACAATTAGACATTCATAGAATTTTACATACATAGTATATGTTGCATCATATCCATCATCAATAATATTTAAACATCTATAAAATTCTATATCTCTCACAATATATTGCATCATATGCATAATTATCCAAATAAATTTAAACATTCATAAAGATTCATACTGTGATTGAAATTTTAAGTGTATCATTTAATAGTCTCACTTGTGAATAGAAAATAAAGGTGTTTAGGCTTCAAGTAATCCTAGTTGTCTAAGTCACAAGTGGTGTTACATACACCCAACCCCCAGAAACATATCTTTGAGGTGGTCAAAAAAGTGAGGATAGTCTCAGCGTAGTGTCTCGACGTCTTCCCAAATAGAAGATCCTAGACTAAACTTGTCCAACTGAACCTTAACTTGGTCTACCAGATGGTTCCTCGAGTCACAAACTCTACACCAATATGTGTAACTGTCTCTACGAGAGTTCCCCGCATCCAACACCAGAATTCTCCAATTTAGCTTATGTGATTCATTAGCTACATAATGACGTAAATGTATACATAAAAACATTATGGAGTTTTATGCAAGTGGGTTATAGTGTTAACATAGGAAATCGGTCCACTTTGATTTTTAATGGTCCTATAAATTGAGTTGAAAACTTTGTACCCTTCATGATCCGTATGGTACTCTTGTTAGGAATGATACGAATGAAAACTGGTTCTCCACTTCATAACTTTAATGATCCACATAACGTTTCACCTATCCCATGCTTCCCTTAGTCTCTGCCTAATCCGAATCACATGTTCCTCCACCTCTTGAATCAACTCTGGCCCAAATCATATCGGGTCTTCTAATATTTCCCAACTCAATGGTTTTCTTCATGGCCTTCCATACAGAGCTCTGTAGGGTGGCATTCCGATGGAGCCATGAAAACTAAGCATTGTAGGAAAACTTACCAAAGGTAGGTATTCCAATGGGTTTGACTATCGATGACATACATTCTAAGCATGTTCCATGAATTGATTTATTTCTCTCAGCTTTCCCTTCGGCCCCGTGACATAAACCTGCTTGTTGAACCGAGTCCCCAACGATCAAAAACTTCTATTCAAAACATAGAAGTGAATCTAGAGTCCCTATCTGAAATGATCTTCAGTATCCCATGCAAATAGATAACCTCACTTACAAACACATCACTACTCGACATCATAAGTGTCTCTAATCGGAGTAAAATGAGAAATATTTGTTAACTTATCAACTATCACAAGAATGACATTGTGTCTATGAGAGGTGAGCGACAACCCCACAACAAAAATCCATAGAAATGACTTCCACTCTTGGACATAGGAACAACATGTGGTTGTAGGGGACTTGTCGGGTGGTGATGATCAACCTTCAATTGCTGACACTCAAGGCACTTGGCGACAAAATGGACCACATCATGCTTCATGCCTACCTGTAAGAAGAGCTTCCTCACGTCTATGTACAACTTCTTCACACCCATGCTCATAATGTCTTTTTATGGGATTCCTTCAAGATGATGCTTTGAATATCCACATTTTTAGGGATGTACATCCTTCCTGAGGCCCGAATAGTCTCATTTTCCAGACCATATCCTTAATACTTTGGATTCAATTGTCCTAATTCGAGGTTTGAAGTGAACTTTAAATACCAACTGTCTCATTGGAGTTATGCCAACACACATTCCCTTTAGATTGACCTTTAAGGGTACCAAGGAGAAGAGACATGGTTTCCTACTCAATGCATTTGCAACACATTTTCCTTTCCCTTGGATGCTAAACACCAAAATCATACTCACCATAACCTACCTCCATCACCTTGTTTAGCATTCGTGATCCCTTTGAGAGAAGAGATGTTTTAAAATCTGATGGTCCATTTTAAGTTTCGGCAGAACACTAGATAGTGTTTCCAAAGTTTCAGAAAGCTAGCATTACAACCGCCAACTCTAAAAACATGAGTAGCGTAAAGTTCTTTGTGTTTCTTCAACTTCCTTTGACGTATGTCACCTCCATCCCCGCATTGTGGTCTCCAAATCTTGCTTCGAGGCATCCGTGCAAAATGTGAAATCTTTTTCCATATCCAACACTCTTAGAAATCGTGCACTAGTTAGTAACCTCCTAATCTCCTCGATGCAATGTACTATCACATTCTTCCCGTCCATTCATACCCCAATTTTGCACTAAAGGTGGTTATGGGTTTTTTCTATTTTGAGAATCCTTCCACAAATTCGATAATAAATTGCTAGCACCATGAATCTTCTCACATCATGGCATCTTTTGGTACCGGCCATTCCATAATGGCCTTTACCTTTTCTGGTCCATAGGAGATTCCTTCACTAGAAATGATATGACCTTAGATAGTGAATTTCTTTATGGAAGAAGGAAAACTTCAACAACTTCCCATACAATTTTTCTCTAATATAGGACAACACACTCACAAGTGTTCCTCATGTCTTTCATTCTTGGAATAGATGATGATATCATCTAGAAAGACTTGTACAAAATGGTCTAAGTACTTCCAGAATACATTGTTCATGAGGTTCATGAATATCGCTGGCACATTAATAATCCGAAAGGTAATACAACAAATTCATAATGACCAAAACACGGTTGAGAGGTAGTTTATGGGATATTGCATTCCTTAATCCTTAACTGCGATAACATTGTAAATCAATCTTGAGCATATCTACACTTTCATATGATCAAAGAGGTCATCTATCTATGTCATTGGGTACCTATTTTTCAATCGTAGCACAAGTCAAGTCCCCTAATATATACGAACCGTAGGGAACCATCCTTCTTCTTTACAAAATCATCGGTGCACCCTAAGGTGAGACATCAGGCCTTATTATCCCTAAGTCTAGTAACCCTTTCAACTACATTTGCAACTCACAAAATTTTTACCGCCATCCATACAAAGTCTTGGAGATTGGTTCTACACTGTGTTTTAGCTCAATAGTAAAATCAAGCTCCTCTCAAGAGGTAACCCCAAGTAACTCGTTCTGGAAAACATCCTTAAATTTTGACAATGTTGGGTACTAATCCAAGGGAGGGTCCCTTCCTTTCATTCACTTCTTCCACTACATATAGTTGACACCTTGCCTCAAGTATCTCTTTAACCTTCATAGTTGAGATAAAGCTGCACGACACCTTCATACACCTTGGATCTCTACCGGTCTTCCTTCAACACACAAAGCAGCCTTATAAAAACACCCACCAGCTCGATGAGATTCTTAACCAATCCATTCCAATGATTAGTCATACTTCAAGAGCGGGCTTGTAGTGTCCCCAAGGCAGAGCCCCGCTGTAAAATCATGATATATGAAATGAATTGTAAACATATTCTATAGGCTAGGAGCCAAGTTTGTATAAGATGGTAGATTATCTGCTTGTTAGGCCAGGGAGCATAAATGTTGAAGGCCAGGAGCCCGCTAATGTACTTATATGTATGTAGAAGAAATATCATTAATTAAATATAAACACCACCACGTGCAAACCGACACGATGAATGAGTGAAGAGGGAATGAGTGAAGGAGGAATGAGCTTCCACAGAGTGGTCAAGGGATTAGGGGCTAGAAGGTGGGAAAAGGGCTAAGTGTTGAGACTAGGGGCTGCCTGGGTGGCTTAAGCCCGGGTATAATATTTTAATGTCAATTCCCAAAATACATGTGTATTTTATTTCATCCTAAGTTCTCAGAACGCAAAAGGATGCATGTTAGAATGATGTATTCTGTGGTGACAAGTGTCAACCTCAAAAGGTAAAATATAATAACCTAGGATGAACCGTGGGGGGGATCTTCTACATTCTACCCGACCATATGAGGGTGAACCTACACCTTTGCAAGTATCACTGCATTAACTCAAACCAAAACGGTGAGACTATCCCGCGGATTGTTGAACCTCATAGGAGTGCATGTTTGTTTTTCTCCCAATTATTGTTGCGGTCACGCCAGCTACGAATCGCGGCATGGCGATCAAGGTAATCTTTAATGAATCCTGTGTATGTCCTCTTCCGTGAGGGATGCGATCATGGTTTGAAGAAGCGTGCCAAAACAGTTCGTGGAGCAACTTTCCAGGTGAAAGAGTTTGTCGGGAAGTGGTTTCTTCCAAAGAGTCTCCAACACCATGTTTGGGCTCTAAGACTTCCTGATATAGCCCGCTGTCGGTGAACCAAAGAGGAGGTTAGTGCCTTCGATGGACTATGCGGTGAAGGTGTATACTCCCCTCGGTGGAACACGGCCGGGGAATGAAAAGTCTGGTAGTAGTGGGCTTAAGATGGAATCTTTGGGAAGAATCCTTCCGTGATATTTCTGTTGTTTTCCCCATAACCTCCTACCTCTAGCCTAGGATTCCCTTGCCTAGGTTTACCCCAACCTCCGGCAGTGATCCAATGTTGATATGATGAGCAATGTAGACTATACCGGAGGTTCGTGGAAAGGCTTCACTTGGTTGGTGTATTTCACCAATGGTTACACGAAGGGCATCTAACTAAGTTCTACTACATTTTGAAGCGACCGAAACATATATTATCATTTTTTCCGTTGTGTATATGAATTACCGTTAAATGCTATGGATTAATTATAGCGTAAAAACTATATATGTTTTTACTCAATGCTAAATGTATTTCATTACTTGAATGAATGTGATTATATAATGCATGTATGAATTATAGAGAAGGGAATGTATAGATTGTTACATAGTGCTAGCCTAGAGAAGAAAAAGGTACGCGAAAAATTGGTATCGAGCCAGGTTTCAAGACCGAGCCTAGATGTGGGCTGCTGGAGAGGAATTTGGACCGAATGCGAGGGAAATTGAGTTGGGAGGGACCACCCTGGTTTGTTCGCTGCCAAAGGCATTTAGTTTTTTTTTAAGCTCAGGAGGATTAGCGGTGCTATGAAACTGTAGGCTTGTGTGGTCTATGGCCATGGGAGACATGACTCTACACCAATGATGTTAGAACCATAAGATCCGTTCGGGAGGGCAGCCCTCGCGACCGGCCGGATCTGGAAAAATGTGCGTATGGATTAAAATTCCTTTTGAAATGGCACAAGAGTGTGGAAATCATGATACGTGAAATTCTGAATTAGTTAGGAACCATCCGAGCTATCAGATCTCGGCCGGAAACCCTACAGTCGTTGGATCTATCGAAGTTTCTCAAGGTTAAACTCGTAAACTAGCTAATGCAAAGCTCCAATAGATTCGGAACCATTCAAAGACTCGAGGACACGGTTCGAGATTTTCCATTCAAAAATCAAATCGCTGAGACATTGAAGTCAAGGAGGTCGGAATTTTCATGGTAAAAGTCTCGAAAATCAAAACCGGCCCATCTTGAGAGGACATGGCCATAATCGAGTCATCGAAACACCACAAGGGATTCGGCTCATCGGTCGATTTGGGTCATTGGGATATCGAATCGCAAGGACAAGAAGTCCATGCATTGAGAAACTCCTCGACCGAAACCCCAAGGAGAGGTTTGACTAAGGTCATGAGTAGATGGTCATGTAGGCCAAGCATTGCCGTGAGGGCTAACATAAGGGACGCATCGTAGATTCGTGAGAATCGTGAATCCCCGAGGACATGTGCTTTGGACATTGGGAATTTGGAAATCGATAAGGGTATAAGACTGTGTTCTTATGGGAGGTGGTCACATGGACCTATGCATAGTCGGGGGCTAAGGCAAAGGTGCATTAGCAAATTGGGGATCGGGAGTTCGCGGAGGACAACCGCGTCGCCGGGGATCACAAAACTCGACACCAAGCTTCCATCTGTGGGAGATGCTGTAGACACACGAAGAAAGTACCGCCAAATGGGAATACAAGACAAGAGTGGTGGGACTCTAATGACGTCACCGAAGGTGACAAGGATCCTCCGAAACACACCACGTACCACTACGGTTGAGGGCGACAACTGTGTTGTGGAGCTGTAGAATAAGGTAAATCAGAATTTTGAAAGTCAGGGGTAGGGAAGGAGAGAAGGAAAAGAAAGAAAAAAAAAAAAAAAAAAAAAAAAAAAAAAAAAAAAAAAAAAAAAAAAAAAAAAAAAAACATGAAAATTGCAGAGCCAAAAAGAGCTCAGATAACCCAATTGAATCTAAATGTCTTTTGTTCTTGTTGGTATTATTTATATATATTGTGGATTGTTCATGAAGGTTTAATTGACTGACAAACTTCGAATTGAATTTCACTGTGCATGTGCAGAGTTCAATGAAGTCGATTCCATTTAACCAACGCCCATTATGGAGTGGGGAAGAGTGCAAATTACTCCTAAAAAAGAAGATGAACGGAAAGTAAAGGATGTTAACCTGGGATTCGGGTTGATCTTAACACCAATGAATAGAAAAATAAAAGGATAAGGAGGAACACATAATGAAAATACTTGAAGGATTTCAAAGAGAGGCCAAAGCTCGCAGAGAGGATAGCCGAAGTTCGCGAGTTAGGGACTGGTAGGGTACATTAAACTTAAAATTTTAAAAAGTATGGAAAGAATAGAGAAGAAACTTGAGAAGGGAAGAGACTTGGGTACGACAGAGAGTCGCAGAAAACATGGGAGAAGAAGTAGGTCGAGGAGTGGTAGCAGACATCAACATCACTCCCTAAGGCATTCAAATTGGAGGGAACATAGTATTTCAAGCCCATGTCCTACCAGAAAGCGTAGGAGATATGAAGTATATGAATTTAAGGGTGAAATGAACAAGATTAGGCCTCCCACATTTGATGGAGAACATGCGCGAGGGAAGATGCCGGTGACCCGTTGCTTGGTACGAAGAAATAATTTTAACCGCAGAATTATTCTTCCTCATGCGTATGGAAGAATTGCACCGCACTAACCCAAAGAAAAGCCCATGCAGGATCAGCTTATGCAAGTGAAAACATTAGAGAAAGAGTCGGAAGGAATTTAAGAAGTATCGGTGAAGAAATTGACTAAAAGTATACCATGACAGAATACGAAGGAGTTCTCCCAACTCAAGTTAAGCAAGATGACGAGTATGAACGGGTTTTGGAACTGCTCAAGTATGTCCCATTCATTAAAGACGAGGGTGTTAAAATTCGTGAGGTATCCGAAAGTGGACTGCCACCTCATTGCGGAAAAGATTCAATATGATGATCCAAGACCATGGAAGAAACCATAAGAAGGGTGAAGTTCCTATATATGAACAATAAAGAGAAAGCCTACCTTCGAAAGGCTTGGGATGACTAGAGGAAATTCAAGAAAGAACGTAGGCGGGTATGAGACAAGCCATCCTTTCTCAAAAAACTTCAAAGGACAAACATCATTTAGAGAGCCGATAATGACTGAAGAAAGACCACAAAGAAAGAGACAGGCGCCCATTCAGTGCTGGGGCTGTCAAGGAAACCACAAGTACGTAGATTGTCCCCATAAAAATGTAAGGCAAGAACCGTACACACTGGGCTCGGCAAAAGTCAAATGTTGAGGATATGGGTAGCATAATGTTGAGGATCTACGCAACCTTGGACAAAAAGAAAGCCGTAAATTAATCGCATTACGATTGAAGTGGAAGGTATGATCAACAACCGACCAATTTTTATTTTAATTGATTCGTGGGCTAGCCATAGTTACGTAGATCCCAGAGTGGTGGAAATTTGTAATCTAACTAAGAGAAAACATGAGAAGTCTTGGTTAGTGCGTTAGCCACAGGAACCAAGCGAAAAGTCACTGAATTGGTTAAGTCATATTCGGTGGACATGAAAGGAATGAGCACTAAGGCTGAATCTGAACATTCTACCTTTTAGGATCATATGATTGCTTAAAAGGGCATGGATCAAGTTGACCAAAGACCAGTTCTCCTCGATTGTCGCGAACAAGAGGGTCACATGTCCGGGATCAAGAGGGAAATCAAAATAACCAAGGAATTCCGTATCGCGGGCTATTAGAAAATCTCAAATCCATGCAAATTAAGAAATGTTACCGCAGTACCGCCAATTATTTGTAGTCTGGGTGGAAGAAGTATTCCAACATGTGGTCTCAAATTTGGAAACCACAAGGTACTCAAAGAATTCAAGGGATGCCTTTGTGAGGTACCGGATCACTCCTCTAAGAGGAACATCGATTTTCTATAAATCTGATGCCCGAGCGTAGCTCCAATTTCAAAGGCTCCTATAGAATGAGTACAATCGTGAAGGTTGAAAAAGTTGCAACCGCACCAAGAGCTACCAAAGAAAGGCTATACATTCATCCCAAATAATACCATAGGGAGCCCCCACCATTCGTGAAGAATAAAGATGGGACGTTGAGCCTATGCATTGATTTTGGTAGTTGAATAAGGTCAATGTCAAGAACAGCACCTCCGTCGAGGATTGATGATCTTTTTTGATCACTTGAAGGATGCAAAAATATAAAATAGATCTCCGATCTGGATATCGCCAAGTGAGAATAAGGGATGACGACATCAGCAAGACCGTATCATGCACGCTCATTATGAGTTTACAATGGTGCCGTTCGGATTGTCCAACTACCGTATTTATATGCTTAATGAATGGAATGTTCGTGGTTATCCTGGACAAGTTTGTCATAGTCTTCTTGGATGATATCTTGGTGTATTCCAAGATGAGGAAGAACACTAACAACACCTTAGGTGCTGTGTGTTGAGAGAACACTAACAGATGAAAAATGAGCAAGTGCTCATTTTACCAAAAGGAGATCCATTACTTGAGACATATCATTTATCGAGGAGGGGACTGCTAGATCCTCGAGAAGGTACATGCCATTCGAGAATGCATACCGCCAAGGAATGTGGTGGAAGAAAGATCTTTTATGGGTCCGGCAGATACTATAGGAGGCTTATAGCCGGATTCTCAAAGATAGATTATATCACTTCCTTGCAAAAGAAAGGGAAGAAGTTCCCAGGACCGATGAATGAGAGAAGCTTCCAAAGGATTGGAAGTACATCGCACTAGTACCCAACTCCGAGGATTGGCGATCCAAACAAGATTTTCATGTAGTGTGCACGATGTAAGGAAGGGTTGTGAGGAGTTCTTAGCCAAGAGGGTTTTGTAGTTTGTTATGAATCCTGGAAGTTGAAGGAACATTAGAAGAATTACGCCACCCATGACTTGGAGCTGGCAAAGCAATCGTCCATGCTTGGAGGAAATGGAGACATTACCTCTGCTGGAAAGAGATTCGACTAAGAAATGCACTGGCCAAATCCAATCTGAAGTATTTATTTGATCACCAACCTTAAATGCCAAGAAAATTAGATGGTCGGAATTTCAGGAATATGACTTTGATATCAAGTATATCAAAGGAAAGAAAATAAGGTGGCCGAAGAAAACAAGCAGAAAGCTGATCAATTACATGCCACAACCATTAGCATGTACATAATTGAGATTGATAGGATTCTTGAAGTCGTTGATTTGCAAGACAAAAGACTCTGTAGCAAGCTTTTGCTAACACCCATGAGAAACCACAAACCCGTGAAAGTTACACCCTTGAACCGATAGTTTACTTCCTCGTGATAAAAACAGAGTGTATGTACATAGTGACCGAGAATTGAAGCTAGTGATTCTAAAAGAAATGCATAAAATGACTTGGCGTTGGTCATCCTGATATCAAAAGATCGTAATACCAAAGCCATTATTTTTGGCCGGGTTGAAGAAAGAAATTGCTGAATAAATCGCCATATGTATGGAATGCCAGTGCTGTTAAGGTCAACATAGACACTCCGCCAGGTTGTTGCACTTTACCTATTCCCCGAAAGCGGGAAATGGCAATGGTAAATACCGGATTTTATCACGATTGCCCAAACAAGCAAGGAAAGATGATTCAATCATGGTGGTAGTGGATAAGCTACTAAAGTTGCCCATTTTATTCCGCTAAAAACCACCCACAAGGTAAAGTGCAGGTTGTTGATATCTTTTAAAAAGAAGTTGCACGCTTGCATGGAATTCCAAGACAATTGTGGTGTCCGATAGGGACCCAAAATTCATCTCAAATTTCTGGAAAGTTGATTGTTCAAGGGGTTCATAACAAATCTAAACTTTAGTACAACATATCATCCTGAGTCCGATGGACATTTAGAGAGTGTCCTGAAAATCGGCTATTACGTCGAATGCATGTGATGGAAACCACTGCGGGAAGACTACCTCGACCGCAGAATTTGCCTACAATAATGAGTATCATATACCCCCGATGAGTCCATTTGAAGCGTTCTATGGAAGAAAGTGTAACACTCAAATGAGTTGGGATAATCCAACAAACAAAGAAGTGGTTGGACCAGAATTACTCAAAGAGATGGAAGATCAAATGATAAAAATCAAACAATCTGAAAGCTGCCCAGGACAAAGTAAAATTTACGCTGATAGTAACAGAACCTACAGAGAATTCAAAGTGGCACCATGTTTTCCGAAAGCGAAAAACTAATAGAGTTCCTTGAAGTTGTAGTTGCACCCAAGTTGGCGTTAAGATTTTGTGGGCAATTTGAGATCCTAGAAAGGATCAGGCCAGTTGCATGCTTACACCTGCATATATGAATGTACATAATGTGTTTCATGTTTCACCGCTTAAGAAATATGTACCGATGCTAATCATGTTATCGATTGGACCGTGATTCAGGTGGAACCCTAAGGTGTCCCTCATGCATCCCATGACATTGACAGAAAAGCAAGTCAGCCTGACTCCAAGATATAGAGGACCTGGTACGGTCCTCAAGACGCGACATGGGAGCATTGAAGAAGTAATGCGTGCAGAGTACCCGCATCATTTTGAAAGTACCCCTTGAGTCTTGTAGAGACAAGCAAGTTGCAATCGAGGACAAGAAAAACAAGGAGGGGGATTGTAGTCTCAAGCATATAACCAACAAATCATGATATAAGGAAATGAATTGTAACATGTTCTATAGGCTGGTGAACAAAGTTTATATAAGCTAGTGGTCTTATGTATTATTAGGCCGTGGCGGGCGTTGAAGGCTAGGATCCTTTTGATGTACTTGTATGTATGTACAATGATTAATAAAATATAAACACCGCCAAAAAGTATTCAAACCACAAATGAATGAGTGGGAAGGGGACCGAGCTGGCCCATAGAGGGCAAGGATTAGGGGTCGAAGGTGGGGAAAAAGGGGCTATGTTGAGTTTGAAGGCTCTGTGGGGCCAAGATCAGCATATTTAATGAATTCCCAAAACATGTGTATTTTATCATCCAAGTTCGGTAGGGGAAAACGGGTAAAAGGACGATATTAGGGGAACGATGTGCCTCCTGTGGTGACAAGTGTCAACCGTGCATGAAAATATAATATCCAATATGAACCATGGGAGGGGATTCGTGATTCTACCGACCGCCTCGAGGAACTCGTCATTGCATCTCCGCAAGAATACTGCACAATCCCAAACCAAACGATGAGACTATCCCTCGCGATTGCTGAACCCGCTGGGAGCCGTGTCATTTTTCCCAATCATCACAGCCACGCAGCTGTCGGGAATGCATGTGGCATACCGCCACAGTGCTTGGGATGAACTTGCATGTCCCTCTCAGTGAGGGAGGCAGGACCGCATGTTAAAGCAAAGTTGTCGCCAGGAGAAACTCTTCCAGTGAAAGAGTTTGTCAGAAGTGGTTTCTTCTAGAGAGAGGTCCAACACTAGCTATGGGCTCTAAGACTTCCTGATCTGGCCTATTTTTGAGACCCTGAAAGGGAAGTGGAGGATTTGATGGATTGTGGAACAATGAATGTGTATATTTCTGGGGTGGGACGTCAATGTGGGGAATGAGAGTCTGATATTAGTGGGCTTAAGATGGCATCTTGGGAAGAATCCTCCAAATATTTCAGTGCTGTTTCCCCCAGAATCCTCTCAAAGCAGCCTAGATTCCTTTCCAGGGTGGAGCTCACCCCCAGCCTGCAAGATTCACTGGTGATCAAGATTGATGAGATTCACCACCAAATGATGGTGACGAAGAGGATGAAACAGCTGTCAGGATTGAAGGTTAGATAGCATGGTAGCGGATGAAGGGCGATGATGGCGGATAGGCAGAGGGCGATGATGAGATATAGCGATTTGAGTGGTTTTAATGATGGGTATTTTTAATTTAGTATATTACTCTAAATGATGGTATAATTGTCTTCGGTTCGATAATGAAGTGCTTTGTGTTAGTCTTTGATGAAAGGCAGCCATTGTTTGTAGGCTTCCAACCCACTCTTTCTAATGATGAGAATGAAACATCCACACCATAATCAAATAAAATCTTTACATTGATATGATTTAGTATACCTGACGACTCACCAATGTGGATTGATGTTTGGCCTAGAAATTATTAACCACTGCATAAATACGGTTGATACTACTTTCTCATCTGATCGATGCCTTTCCTTCTATGCAAAATCTTTGATTGTAACTCTCAGTACCATGTCAGAATAGTCCTCCTACATCCCCACTAGGTAACATGATTGAGCTCAGTAATCGCTCTCTATGACTATCTCTAAATGAGTTACTTCCCTTGGAACTCTTGCCCCTACTAGTTTTTCCCTGTGATGGTCGTGGACCTCTCTGTGTTGCTGGTGATGAATGAGATGTTTCACTTGTTTCCATTGAAATCCCCGTGGCTACTCTCCTTGGTGTGACTTTGTTACCATATGGAGGTGGCCTTGAGCTCCCTCCCCTGAAATGTCCTAGGGCCCTTCCCAACGAATCCACGATTCATGCTAAAAGGTTCTGTCTCAGACTCCAGCTTAATTTTCATGTACCCTCCCATAATGCACATTTTCGACAAATTTCTACTCATCAAGACAAATTTCCACATCCAGACCATAAATCTTATTTTAGGGTTCAACCCATAGACAATGAATTCTTCCTTTTATTGGTCATTATCCATATATGAAACATATTTGACCAATTCCATAAACCTAATCTCATATTCTTCTATAGTTATGTTTCCCTATACCAAGGCATGAAACGCCCCTACCTACTATTCCTCATAGTAATATGGTATATATTTCCTTCAGAACCTCTCCACAAAAGCTCTAAGATAATGAAGGCACTGGGTAAGATGTGCTTTCCTCTCTGTGTTACCCCACTAGTTCAAGGTAATCTCTCAACTAAAAAATTGTTATCTTCGCTTTTGAGTGGGACACATAGTCCCTTAAGGGAAAAACACCTTGTCATGCCTTCTAACCATGTTTCTACACATTCACTGTAAGCACTCTCTGCAAACTCGGGAAAGTTTGATATCTCTACGCTCTCTAGTGATTTCCTCAAGAGGAGGTCCTCCCCCAATCCCTCGGGATTCTTCTAGATTACCTACTCTATATGGTGGGGGTTCCACTTCTATCCCTATTGGTTGACACCCTTTTAAAGTCTCATTTATGGCCTCCTGAAAGAGGCAGATGAGAGCTAGTTCGCTGCATGGTGGTGGTACATGGTGGTCCCTCGCGGAAAATGCCCCTCGGGCTTTGATTCTCTGATTCCAACCATCGCTTATGATTTAACCCTATCAACCAAATTTGTTAGGGTAGTTCATGACATTTCACATTTTACAACTTAACTAGAAAACATGGCTTCATGTAAGTTTTACTTGTCCTAAATGATGTTACTCTCTTTTAGGGACGTACAAGCGATTAAGACCCAAACCCTGTACCTAATAAACTATTGAGTCCCTCACCTGGTAGCTATGTTATCTTTACACCATACTCGCCAATTCTCTAACTTACTTGCCTAGTGTGCATGAAGCCCCTCCCTCTTATCTTGGTCTAAGTCCTTATAATTTTACATTTACAAGTAATTAAGGTGACTTCCAACCTATCGTTGATGAAATGATTCTAACGATATCATTTGATTCTTGAATCATGGGATTTCCTTGGAGCCTTGTACATATGCGTTGAATAGTGTGACTCAGTGGTCGCAGTGAGTCTTGAGGATTGTAGATTGGCTTTTGGGCATTGGATCTTAGTGCTTGTGCATTGTGGTTATGTATTGTTTCCGGAATTTGTTCCTTTACATGATGTAGTGAGCCCTGGTCTATGCATTTAATCTGGTTCTTGTGCATTGGGATTTGGTTCTAGCTCATGACTCTGGGAGATTGGGCCTCAAGCGCACACTTTTAAATTTTTATTATTGTTAATCAATTAGTTTTTAAAACCTAAACACAGTTTTTAAACCTTAATCACCTTAGTTTTAAACCTTTAAAACCTGTTTTAAATATTTAATTTAAAACATATTTAATAACTTAAACCTCTAATTTAATTTTTAAAACATAGCCCTTTAAATCACAAAGCCAACCCAATTAAAAGATACCTAAATACCTAAAGATTTAAAAGATTTAAATTATATGATATATATATATATATATATATATATATATATATATATATATATATTACATATTTCAAATATTTACAATTATTAAATCCATGGTAATAATAATTTCATATATTATTATTTTTTTTAACAAACAAAAAAATAATAATAAAAAGATAAAAATTATAAATTATAAAATAAAACAAAACAACAAAAAAAATAATTTAAATCTAAAATTTTCCACGGGTTCCCACCAATTCTGCTTCCATTCTAAAACTCTACACCCCAAAATTTCTTTCTAAGCCTAACTCTAATACTAACCCTTACTTGCCTATCATCTGTCATTTCCCTTTCTTGGTAAGGTTTTTCCTACTTAGTCACCCACCATGGTATTCTCTCATGGCTTCTTGGGCATTTTATGGCTCATGGTTTGGGTGATATCACTGTAATATCAACTAGTTTTTCTTTTTCTTTTTATATATCAGTAAATGTAGTCCTTCCTATGATCTCCCCTGTGGCTAAAAATATGGCATGGGTGATGCTGTAATGAATATGACCTATAAGTCCCATTTTTTTGTGCAGTGCGTGGGATCCTCTGTCATGGCTTTGCCCATGGTTTGTGGGCTTGGTTCCCCAAGTGGCCTCCTCCCCCTGTGGCTTGGTGCATGGTTGAAAATTGTGTTGAGCTCTTCTCTTTTGCGACCTGAGACATGTTGAAGAGGAAATCTTGGTGCTTGTGTTGGGCTTCAGTAACTTATGTGTTGACTTGCACTTTGACATGTAGACTGGGAGTTTGGCATATTCCCTCGATTTGGTGTTAGCTAAAAATAGTTTAGGATGAAACTTGAGCACACGCAACTCATTATTTGACCTAGTGCTCGGTCTGTGGGAGCTAAATCAGATGTTGAGAATTGATGTGTTGGGTGCATTTAGAAGAGTTTGCCAAGTATGGAAACGCTGGTATATTTGGAGCATTTGTGGGAAGATGGATGCATGAAGATGAAAAAATAAGGCACCCATTTGTGCTTGGTGCTGGTGCTTAGGCGCTAGCTTACTCCAAATATATTCATTGTTGGGTTTGTGTGATTTATGTGATTTGTGTGATTTATGATTTATGGATTTGTGATTTATGTATTTAGATGAGGTGGTCTGTTTTATTTTTAGAAGTCTTCCTAAATTCATTTTTTTTTTACTGTGGAACAAATCCTCTTTGGAGCGCACTCTTTTGCATGCATATCTTGAGATCTAAGCAATAGATCTATTTTTGTAAACCTAGGAGTCCCCTCTCACTTATATAAGAGAAAGGGTTAGGGTATGGATCTGTATTAAAGAGTTTTAGTTTTATTTATTTCTTAGAAAATTATGTCTATAGAATTTTCTTGTAGCAGATTTTTATTCTGCAGTAATGGAGTATCAGTAACATGGGTTCTTAATAGTAATCTATGTGTTACATTGTATGTTTTCTGACTATGTGTTTATAGATTCTATTGAGATTCGGATTGCAGTTTTGATTAACATTTAAATTCATACTGTGTTAGTTAACTGTAGGAGAAGAATATGTTCACCATGTGTTAGAAAAAAATTATCATGGTATCAAAGAAGTTTGTTGAAGCCTTCTAGGAATCTTTGAATGGAGAGTGGGGTCATGGAGAATTATTTATTTAATTTTTTATTTTTTGTTTTATACATATATATATATATCAAGATTCATAAATTTATTTAATCTAACTTATATATATGTATTCTCTACCTCTTTTTAAGGTCAATGTTAATGTTACCTCCTTCTACAGGTGAGGCTTCTTACAGGTCTAAAGGTGAACAGGGTTCCTTCAAACTTACAACAGTTTGTAAGGTTTTTCTGGTTTATTTCTTGGTCAATTCTAAGTAGGTGGGTAGGCCCTTTGCCCCATATTTTTAAATACATCTATGATACCAAGTGTAAGGTCTTTGTCCCTGGCCAGAGCTCCTTTATAAAACACATGCTAAAATAAAGGATAAAGAAAAAAATGTATGCTGTATAATTTAATTTTCAACATTTAACCATAATATTCAACATAAATTAAATTTATCCACAACATGAAAGTAAAATAACATAACTATCACATAACACAACATAATCACTAAAATACATACCTTTTTTCTTTATTCTAATTCCCTAATCTCTAGTTGTCCTCTCTGCCCAAACTCTACCCAAAACCGGACCTTCCTCCTTGCCAACTAGGAACAAAGCCTGTTTTCGACTCTCTAGTCTTGATCGTAATGAGGATTCCTAGCCCCCAAGTCAAAAACTCCCAGCAACCTGGTACACCCTTGGAATAATCCACCCAAACTCCCAAACCAAAACAATATCACAGACAACAAAATATAGTCATTCTCTCCCAATAATGCATCCTCTCCCAAAATTTCATAACTTTTGAATGCCTCCCCCTCATTTCCTCTTCCATTCACCACCTCCTACCCTCCCTGTAATGCTTTTCACACCTATTTTATCCCTCCATTTAATACCTTATCCCTCCACTCAATGCTTCATCCTCCTGCATACGTAAAGTTTTAAATTAATGAATTATAAGTTATTAAGTATTTAATTCTTTACCCTAAATATTAAATGTGTTAATCAATCAATTAACTAATTAATCAACATATATTAAAGTATTTAATTAATTAATTAATTAATTAATATTATTAATAAATAATCATTATTTAACTAATACATACTATGACACTTAATTATTTAATTAATTATAGTGTTCTTGCGTGTTGAAAATTGATGGAGGTAGATACTTTTGCATTGCACACATTAAACGAGGAATTTCTCTCTTCCAATATTTTATATCTTCCTTATGGATTTATTTAGATGACAACCACCTAAAAATGTTATGAGAACAAAATAGGTTTCAACAAAGACAATACTGTATACATGAATATTACAAGTAAAACACATGTCACCAACAACTTCTACAACATTTTTGTTGCATATAAATAATAATATGTAGTCCAGCTGTCATTATTTACCTCATGTATTTTCCAAGGTCATATATAACTAGTTTTACGTTGTTGTCAAAGTTGTCAGGAAAATATAGAGGTAGCACATACTGTAACTAAACAATGGCACATTGATAAATTTATGATTTCATATTAACAATATATTTACAAAATTTAAAAATATTACATTGATTCTTACCAATACATAAAAAATATACAAAAGAAATTACCTTGATGAAGGCATGCCAATCATGAGTTTTTAACCCGCCAAATTCACCTTTCTTTGTTAATATATTCTTGATGTTTGAAGAAAATCCTGTTGGAAATCTAATT
>SNQJ01S0117039.1:0-19052 GCA_010110895.2 Picea sitchensis | reverse complement strand
CAAGTGAGATAGACACCCTCAAACTCAATGAATGATTACAAAAATTAGAAGTTTATTTCAGTTTTATATGTGAGGTGATTGAAGACCAAATAATTTATTTTTCTTTGTTAAAGTTGGAAGATCATGTGTTAACTTCCAGGTGGAAAATTTATATTACCACTTGAAGAGCTAAAGAGTAACCACCAATGACTAAATTGTAAGTGTTGAAGGACCTTATTAAGTCACACTTCTTCCAATTGGATATAAATAAGAGAAAATATTTGATGGCATTTCTATCATCAAARGAAAGGGTAGACCATATGTKCTCATTAAATACTTGGGGAGGTTTCATAACCATATCCAAAGACTGGTAATTCTCAAATGATATATATTTGTTGTGGAAAGAGGTAAAAGAAGCATGGCCATGTTAGGATATTTAAACACTTAGGAGTTAGTTAAGATCAACTTGGTCTAATGTGTTGTTAGGTTAAAGTATGTTTCTTTAGTATGCATCTGTAATCTGACGATCATAATTTGTTCCCGACATAGAGTGATTTGATGACTCATATTTTGCTCGATCTTAACAACTACAATGATCCATGGATTAACACCTGATTGGTCCATGATCTCTATTTAAAGAGAATGAAGGGTCATTTGTTTATGATTGATTGTGAGAAACTCTATGTAACATATTTTCTTTTTCATTAATAAATTTCCTCAAGTGGCCATGTTGGTTGGGGTCTTGGATGTTCCCCACATGGGTTTTACCATGTAAAAGCATCGGTGTGCCGATCTTTGATCTGGTTGTGTGATTCGTTACTGAGGGTGTTCGTCCTCTATTGGAATACACGTGTTTTCAAATAGTCCATTAGCCCTACAATCCAAGGAGAAGGAAATATATCTCCACTATGACCAATGACTATATTTCCCTAAAGAAAACAATGATATATGATATTTCTAAGTTATTGGTAAAATTCCAATTGTGATTAATGAATCCCTAGAATTTGACTGTGATGATTCTTCTTTTCCTCCTTGTTATCATGCCAATCTTGCCCATCTATGGTACTGCAATGATTTAGCCAAAGATATTCCAAATTAGCTTTAACCCAACCTCATATAATCAAAAGAAAGAAATAAAATCCAATTAGATACCTCACATCATAGTCAAACTTCAAGTTGATCATTATATGGGTTGTGTAGCCTTACCTTGATTAGTCGCATGATCCTTATAACAACATGATTATAGGAGTCTTGTGGCTCATTAATGCTATAGGTCACCAAAAATGGCTAGTCGCTAAATGTAGACCTAAATAAGTTACTCTTTCTCTTTAATATTTTGGTATTTGACCCTCATTTCTGTCAAGTCAAGCACATGAGAGCCCATGCTTGAAGCTTGGGCATTCCCACTTGAACTAGTTCCTCATCCAACTTAGTTCTAGCCTATAAATATAATCCATTACCATGCATTCTAATAACTTTTGAATGTAAGGTTATTCTAGTGGAATATAGCCAAAAAGTGAAAAAAACATTCCTTTCACTCACCTATCTTTGTGTTTCCTTACCTTTATGCTGTCATTTTTCCCCTCCAAAGTGCCAACACATAAAGGAAATTGTTGCATGTTCATCCTCAACCTAGAGAGATCCTATTAGAATACTAAAGGAACCTCTCACAAAGATAGTTGGAGTACACAAGATACAAAATTATTGCCAAGTGATATATTTCATGCTTTATTTCTTTTCCATGGGATGATAAATATTTTGTTCTCTTTCCCTCCAAAAATCTTGTTCAAATAATTGGAACTCATTGTTTGAATGATTTATTAGTTAATATGCATGCGCAGGGGATATATTTATTTCCTTTCTTCATTGTTCACATAGTCTTATATTCTCTTTGCTCTAACAACAAAATTAGTTTTTTTTTCTTGGAATCCACATGCACAAAAACCCCATATGCAGGATGGTGACACTATTGGTGACTTTAACCATTAATATCATTCATGGTTGTTCCTATGTCTACCATATACTCTATGTTAGTTTTCTAGATCCCTTTGGTTGTTATATTGATCCCTTCAGTTAGCTAAAGAGTTTCCATTTAAAAATTATTAGGTTTTTGAATTCTTAGGTATTTGTGCAATTATCTTTTTGAATACCACATAATGGAATATTTTTTTTTGAAATCCACACAAAATGTTGTGCAAGCAGTCTTTTCCTATTCTACAACATCACACAATCATGGGTTCTATGACCTGTGCGATTCCATTTAAATTAAGATTTTGATTAAGGTATAGCTTTTCTTTACAATTTTGTGCAAAATTTAATATTCCCATAATTATTCGGATTGTTCTAGCAATGTTGTTTATTCATTTGATTGCTTAGTATTTAAAGACATCCATTAGTAAATAAATAAACCTTTAATCTCCTATAAGGGCTTGTGCAAGACAATGCTTCCTTCTCATGACACATTAATTGCAAGGGAAATATAGAAAAACAACAATCTGTTGACTAAGAGGAATTACTAGAGGTACACATGTACAACTTATTAGAATATGGTGTAAAAATATGAAATGTAGGAAATCAAATTAGCTTCTAGAATGTATAACTTTTATTTATGGAAATTTGGGATAACTATGAAAAATTAATGTTCTTCTTATAGTGGGATGTTACTTTTCCTCTAAATATAATGAATGTGTCTATGTTAAGTTGACATTGTTTTAATCTCTAAGTGACATAAGTTCTTGAAACAATTTTGTATAATTCTATATAACAGTTGTTTCTTGTGTGTCAATAGTTTTTGATGATTTTAAATGTTAAGTTTGTATTTTCTTAAAATTAATAAATTCAGTGAATCCTTGAAATTACGAGGTCAAATGCTAAGGTTGTGTTTTTCATTGATCCATTCATCTTTAACCATTATAAGGAAGACCTTGTCAAGGGGTTTCTTCACTACATAACTATTAATAAATAACTTGAGGTAAATTTATCCATCAATACCTGAAAGTAAGGTTATGCTTACCTAATTCCATTAGGATCTATTATCACCTAAACTAGCACCCTTGTGAAAATTCCCAACACAGGTTTTGAATTGAGGAAACAATATGGGAAACACACCACTATCACCTCAATATAATTTCCCCTTCACTTTAGTCCATCTCCTACAAGCCAAGGGGGGTATTCCTATTTGATTAAATAAACCTCTTAGCAAATTAATTACCATGCAATATTATTATTTACTTCAAAGAATCCAAAAAATATTAACAACTAGATGCACAAGGATTCCAATAAGTGATTAAATGCTTCAAATATAACCAATTAGAAACAATAACATAACCACCAATATATCCACTTGAGAAATAGGGTTAGGATATAGTGGATGTGTGTGTCAAACTGATAAGGAAGATAAACAATGTAAACACTTCAGGTTTGCAATTAAATGACTATCACTTAACAAGTAAAACTTCAAAGAGACAAGAACCACTTTTAGTCTACTTTAGGGAAAAAAGAGTGTGACCAACTAACATAAATCAATGGTGAAATGCGTTCTTTGATTAACAATAAGCTATATTATAGAAAAAGGAAAATCTTATGGATTCCCACAACTTCTAAATATGTTTTTATGATAAATTAAGGTATAAATTTCAGATTTGAAGTGAAGAGAAAACCACCCAAGAGAAAGATACTCCACTCGAAATCAAGAAATATTGGATGATTTCACTAGGGAAACGTGTCACATTTTTGCCTCGTTTTTTCGTGTTTCCTCTATTTTCATGTCCATTGTTTGGTGGTTTTTCGGCACATGGTTTTTTGCCGATGGTTTTCTATTTCCGGTTAAGGAATTAGGGTTGTTGACTAATCCAGGTCATTGGGTTAGGGTTTTGGATATCACTGGCTCCTATATGTATAATGTATTGTAAACAATGTATCACTATGAATGAATATAAAATATATTGGTTTTCCTGGTTTGGGTTTCCAGGGGAAAAATATTTGTGTAATGTTTGTATTTTCCATTGTATCTTTTCTGTTCTTTTACTGAAAATATTTTTGCAGTAAATATTGTACATGGTTAAAATATACACAGTCCTCCTTTCTTGAATATTGCTTGTCCTCAAGCAATAGTTGAATCAAACTATGTATGATCCCATGGTCCCATATCCACCTGTGTGACATGAAGTACTCTCCCCAAAAAACATGGTCCCTCAAAGTGATCACCATGCATGCCCCCAGGATGCTCCTGATGAGTAGAAAAACCATGTGCAGTAGATCCTCAGTGAACCCCTTAGGAAACCGCTCTACTTGGATATAAACTCCATCAACCATTGGACTAGCAAACACTCTAATCCCTGGATCCAAAATCAATATGTCAAATGTAGTGACCTGTAAAGTATATTCTTGTAAGACATCAACACAAAGAGTCTCCTGAATATCCCCAACCAATAGAGAAATTAAATACAATATCCATCCCTGAAGGAATCTCTAATCTAAACCAGACACTAAACTACCACCTATGGTAGTATCCAGATCCCCTGCTAACCAATAATATGATATACTCATGTACCTAATCCTCAACCAAGGAGACCCATCCTTCCACATCACATCCTCATCTCCACATAATCTCAAATTCCCTCAATAATGGAATGAACCAATCATGAATGTCTCTGAAACTCCCATGTGCTCCAGAAGAGAACCAAACCCTGCATCACATAACTATGATAGTGCCATACCATGTATCTCAGTACCTACTAAAATGTCAACCTCTGGACGAATTCTATCAATATATATGTTGTCTTGTCCATGATCACTAAAATCGGCCTCCCTGCCAACCCACACTACTGCCTGCGGTGTCCCATACTCTAGTAATATCCCTATGATGTCATCCCTACTATATATATCTAGTACACTAGGGTCGAGAGATGCTAGCATACTCTCCCAAATATGCCCTCAAACGGGGATGGTTAATGAATCATGCCCTGACTTGTGATGCTGACATAGAAATCATAGCCCCATATGCCTCATGACATCATCCTCGAGATCCTCCCTGGAGAATCTCTCTCTGATCTTCTGACGTATCCTAAAATGTCCAAGCTATCCAACCATAGGTACATCATGTATGGTCTTCAAGATCTCTATCGTTGTTGGCTGCGACCATACATCATGCCAACTGACCTCATAGTCCTCATCAGAAGCATTTGTCCTACTATGCTCCCCATCGTCATCCTGATGAGACTCTGAACCTATATCAACCTATGGAATATCCTTTGTCCCACAATTGAGGATTCTCTCCATCAATTCAAAGGCCTCATATGAATGTCTCGAGTGAATCTCCCCTATCCTGCTGCATGTAATGGAATATCCCCTATCAAGAGGTCTTTGTTTAATAACTCTCCATGTCCCATGCAACTAGCTATCTTCCTCAATGTTGTCGTATCTAATGAAAGTATCGGGAAAGGATAACAAAAATATCTGCAACTATATGTAGGACTCAGAAGTATTATATGAATTGGTCAACCCCAAAAGATTGACCAAAAACACATCCATCAACATCCAAGGTGAATAGTCACCTGGACTCCACACTAGTCTCATGCCATCATGTACAATGGTAAGTGAATCCACATAATGATGGTCAATCACACTCCCCCCATCATCACTCATATGCATGATGCTACTGAGAAGGTAATATCTCAAATCCATGTGATTCTGTAAGGGAGAGGACCGCTCTCCACGCAAATCTCCATGCTCCACCAAGTATGTCTCTTGTATACCCATGCAAGATCATGTATCCTCCTACATCATCATGTATCATGTGTGTATTGTTGGTTCAACCTCTACATGGATTTCAACTAATCCTAGAACCCAAATGGACGTGTCCTCACATGTTCCCCTAGCTCTGGAATCCTCATGTGTATGTGTAGGACGAACCATCTTAGAGGTCCTCATGAATGGTGGTCCTTGTGACACATGAAAAACCTCAAGCATCTCCTGGTCATATCTCTCCATAATCATCAGTGGTCTTGGGTATCCCTCACACTCCTACATCAACTGACACTCCTTTATCAAACCACCTACATCCTCTACTGATGTAGCTAAATTATATATTTGACTCTCTGCTGAGATATATGTAGTGGATCCTTGACTACCCTCCTCAAGGGGCTCCTCAAATTTGGACTATGATTCTTGAAGGGTTGTTTGTGTTCCTTTCAAGAATCCAAGTGTTCTCACCAACTCATGAGTGAGTAGTTTGACCTCAATATCCTTCTCCTTCAGTGCTCTATGATACATCTTACCAACCTCTAAAAGGTAATCTTTATCCATAAGTAATTGTTGGTGGTCGGTCCTCATTAGAGTCACTCTCTCCTCGAGTATATGAAATTCCTCAATGGTAGGCTCCCCATAAAAAATATCATTTTCCATTGTGGCCCTCCAAAAATACTATGCCACTAATGTGTGTGTATCATCAATGTGTCTAATGGCTTCCACGATCATGTCCTCTCCGACCATTAGCTTTCCTGCCAAACGTCATGACTCCTGAATACTTCCATGTTGAATTGCTACCTCATGACTCCCACTGCTAATGTCAACCATGGAATCCTCATCAACACACTCCTCAAGAGCTAAGGTTCCACACTTCCCACTATCCATTGTGCTAACGAGTCCCCTTGTATTCCACCGTACATCATCATATATTGTTGCCTCAATCTGAACCACCTTGTATCGTGTATGTGCAACTATATCCTCCTATGCAATCACCCTACTAATATAATATGCACCCGGGTCCCATACAGTTGTGTCCATACATGTGATATGGCCATACCGAAAAAAAATGAGTGTTTCCTTGTCACTGTAGACTGGTCCTGAAAGTAAGTATCCCATCGACATGTCGGTCTTCACAACCTGATCTATCAATCAAATCCCCAAAAGAGGTGACTCGCTCTCCCCATACTGATAGGTATGTGTATAGTCATCTATATCCAAGTCACGTCTCTCCTCCTAGGCCTGTAGATCCACATTTCCCTTGTGTTCAATCAGTAAAAAAGGCTCCTCTACCACATCTGGAATGACACTGATATCCTCATGTGTTGTTTCTAGCATAAATGAATGAGAATATAAGGAATGTGTCACACTCAAATCCATAGGAGGCTCATTATCCCCCACGCATGACCTCATATAAACATCCAAAGGTGTATCACCCAATATCAGATCCTCCTCATTCCTAGGTGCTGACACGATTGAATCCTCAAAAGTATCACTACTATGGTGAAGTGTTGAGTCCTCAATACTATCGGATCGAGAAACTAAAGCACATGCACTATCATCCTGACTCTCCAACAGTCCATCAAATGTGAAGGAGTAATGGGACTGCTCTAATGAGGCATCAAAGGATGCAACCTCATACACATTCTAATCATCATTTTCGTAGTGCACTTCAATGTAATGCACTCTCCCCTTACCCCTGCAGTTGTGATCCATCTCCCAAGGCTCTTTGCAACTGTAGAAAAGTTCCCTTCTCCTAATGGTTGTAGGCTCAATCCGTGCTCCCTTCAATACACAAGATGGTGGTGATGTATCAACTTTCCTGACTGTTTTGGCTTTTTTTTCCTTTGCTTTTCTTCTCCAATAATTGACTTCTACAATTGTCTTGGCCCATATTGTAATATTATCTTTACTCCACCTAGGATTTTTGATGGATACAAACTGTTGGAATGTTAACTCAGCTCTGAATGCCTCACTAAGATCTTGATATTCCATATCGAAATATGTAATCTCCTCTGCAATATCCATTTCTCCTTCATGAAGACCCTCAATATGGGAGGAATCTTCGCTCGGATACCACTATAATTTTCCCAAGTCAATTTTCTTAGAACATTTGAAGTTTGTGTTTTTTGGTTGTGGTATTTTGTCAAATAGTTTGTTGATTAGTCTTCTTATTGTGTGCTAATTTTATTATGTTTAGTATTTTTCAGCAAATGATTGTTCATTTGAAAGAATTGACAAGTAACAACAACATGCAAGTAGGAATAACACACGAAATGGCCACAAACTCAGATCTGAATCAATTTATTAAATATGGAAAACTTCCATACATTAGTAGAGAAGATATGGAATACATATAGAAGAATAATGAATGTGTCTAAAGGTTCCTCCAAATACAAGAGACATAGATGAAATGTTTCTCCAAGATAACACTATTAACTCCACACCAAATCTGGGCATGATCAAGTTCTTTCTTTTGTAAATATGCTAGACTTTCTGGCTGTAATGTGCCCCCTTTCTGGATGTATCTTTATTAGTAATGCTCCCTCATCAAATAAGTCTCCAAAACCCCTATAATACGATACTAAATTATGTACAATAAGTTGTATATAAGGTATGGTGAATTTACCAAGTGGTTGAGGATACATTTGTTCCCAAAGTTGTCCCTCCCTAACCCTCAGTGTGCCCTTCTATCAGAAATTCAGCCAGCTCTCCAAACACATGGATAGGGTGATGAGACCCACTGAAAACCCGAAGGAAAATTATCTGTTGGTGTGTTAAACACCTCTTTTTTCAAATATCTATGAGATTCCCCTTCAAATGGCCAGATCGAACCCTTAACCTTCAATAAATGCATCCAATCCTGCAGAAATCCCTCACCGATGCGCCCCCTTGTCCAAATTGATGGTGGAAGTAGATATGAACTAATATGGAATGGTGAGGGAGGAATATTTTACCTCCTTTTCCAATCTTGGACTAGGAACATAGGGATCTTTCACCTCCTTGTTGATATCTAGGGTTTATTCAGTCAAAACCCTAAAACCCTCCAAGTACCATGGGATTTTTAGCTAAAAAGCCAGAAATCAAAATATCAATCAACATAATGAGAGAATAGAAGCCCCTATCTCTATTTTATACCTCCTTTTGTTAGAAAAATAGGACCGTGGAGCAACAAAATAAAACAAATTTGGAAACAAAACACAAAAGATACACAATACAATAAAGACACATCTTTATGTGGTTCACTCAGTGTGAGCTACGTCCACCATAGAAATTTCCAGGTCTTTCCTTTATTATTATCCAGCATATGAAGGGATACAACCTACAACAAACCCGCTGTAACTTCCTCTTATTTCTCTCACAGTATCTCGTCTCAGAATAAAATATTCTCTATGTTGCATAACCACAATACATTTCCCTCATAATAGAGGGTTTCCTTCTAGGGAAAAAAATCCTAACATAATTTCTACCGCTAGATCTGCGACCTTATAATGAATGGTCCAGATTTACAATGAAATTACAATATACATTTACAAGGCAATTTTTCCTTCGGGGGACGCTTCCCCCGAACCCCACAGAGCAGGTAGCCCCCTCTGAACTCCCCTGCATGGAAGAGTGTACATACTTATGGGGTGTAAAGTCTTCATGGGGTATAAACACGGCTGAAAAACACAAGACCTATGAATCAGGAAGATAATCAGGCTCCACAACCAACACCTTTCACCTTTTTCCATTCAAGTGACTTTTAATTCATCTTTTAATATTTCTTCATAAATCACTTTATTAATTTAATAACCCTTTTTACTCCAAAAAGTGATTAGTTTGCCCTTATAACTTCCCCTCCCACTGAGAGTCACTTTTTATCATTCTATCATATATATATATATTTATTGATTCCAATGAGCTATTACACTAAGGTGTTTCTCAAATAAACACGCTCCAAATAACACCCTTAGTGTAATTAATTAAAAGATGCTAAATAATAACCCAAAATTATGGAAATTGTCGGAATGCAACGAAAGCAAGGACAAGATGTGTGGAATGGATCTTGATGATGAAATATGATGAATAATGTGAGTCGGTCCCCATACAACTCCTCAAAAATTTCTGAGCTCACTATCACTGCCAATTGGATATTCTGGAAAACATCCCAAATTGTAACATAAGGGAATCCAAGAATGGGGCCATTACACCATGCAAGACTCCACTCCACTAGTCTAACTGAGGTGTAATTGACTTAATACTAAAGAGGATGTGGAAACCTCATCTAGGGGAGAATATTCTCCTCTAGGGGAGAATATATGTAACTAGGGGCACCCTCAACATAGACTAGTCAACCTAGGAAAATAAATACTAGGTGAGTGTGTAATATCCCCAACACCCCCACTAAACACTACTAGGGTTTACATGCTGAATGGGTCCCAAAAATCAAGGCCATGTTAGGTAGCCATTGTACAATGAATCTTAGAATAAAACATTGAAAACAGAGGAAAGAGGTAAAAACTCATGGGAAAACCCCCCCTCAAAGTACAATGCATAAAACATGAAGAAGGAATAAAAGAAGTTGTTAATCAACTATGTCCTTCACTCTAAGATGATCTCACAGAAGGCGAAAATTCTGATCAGTAAATATCTTGGAAAAAATGTCTAAAATCTGTTCGGTAGATGAAAATTACTCCAAATCAATGATCTTGTCATGTACCAACTCTTTGATGTAATGCATATGAATATTGATGTGTTTGGTATGTTTTTGTTGCATTGGGTCTCTTCAAAACTTGAGTACCCTGATTGTCACACTAAATGACATTCAAATGGTAGAAGTGGATGCCAATCTCAATGACGAAGTTCTAAAGCCAAAGTTCTTGAATAATGACATTGACCACTCCTCTACACTCGATATTTGTTGACAATAGAGAAATAATTGACTTCCTTTTTCTTGGCCAAAGATGGTATCATAACACAAACTAAGCATGTACCCAGACATAGAATTACAATCTGTGCTATCATGAGCTCAATAAGAATCTGTGAATTCCATGAGATCCAATGCACAAATTGCTACATATTGGATCCCATAACCTATGGTTCCCTTAACATATCTAAGGATGTTCTTGGAATCCTTCCAGTGTAGCTCATGAGGCTCTTTCATGTACTTGGAAAATGTCCCTATAGAATATGAGAGATTTGTCCAGGTATGGGTGAGATATAGAAGAATCCACATAAACTTTTGATACAAGTTGTTTTCCTCCAATGTTGTATCCCCACAATCCTCAAGATGTACCATAGACATAAAGGGTGTGGTTGTTGACTTGTAGTTGAGCATGTGGAATCTAACCAAGAGATACCTGACATACTTAGTCTAATATAGATTGATTCATGAAGAATCCTTATTGATCTCAAGACCAAGGAAATAGTGTAGTGGACCCATATCCATCATAGAGAACGTATTGTGAAAATGTTTTTTGACTGCATTAGTTGTTGATGCCGAACTTCTAGTGATCAAGAGGTCATCAACATATAGAACTAGGATCAACAAGGAGTCTGAGGTTCTCATCATGTATACATTCATATCTGATTTTCATCTAAAAAATGTTGAGAAAGCAATTAGGCATCCATCTTTTCATACCATGCTCTAGGTGGCTACTTGAGGCCATAGAGTGAATTTTTCAGTCGGCATACTAAGGAATAGTTCTGTATGAACCCATGGGGATTCTCAATGTAAATATCTTCCAGGAAATCCCCATGAAGAAAGGCATTCTTCATGTCCATCAGGTGAAATTCCCACCCTGTGGATGCTAAAATGGCAAGGGATAATTGGATGGAGTCCATATTTGTTACGAGAGAAAAGGTATTATTATAGTCTATCCCATGGATCTACTGAAAACCTTTGGAAACTAGTATTTCCTTATACCTTCTCACCTGTCCTTCTGCTACCTTCTTGGTATTTTAGACCCATATACATCTAAAAAAATTCATGTCTGAAGGAATCAAAACGAGATCCAAATTTTGGTTCTTAAGGAGAGAGTTGTACTCCTCCTATATAACAACTTCCTAGAAGGGATTCCCTGCAACCTCTACATAGGTTTGCAGGTCTGAAGCTAGAACCATGTAGAAATGCATGGGAATAATTGGTTTGGTAGCCGGAAGTGCATGAGGAGGATCCTCAAAATTGGACCTCATCCTCCTCGGATCCGATGGATAACCCACAAGGTCTCCTCCTACCTGTAGGGTGGTTTGTTCCCACTTGGGAAACAATGGTGGCCCACCATTTGCAAGCTCATCATAGATATTATCATAATCTTCTGAATCATATTTGGAACTAAGATCTAAACCATGATCTAAATCAGTGGACTCATCATCATTGATGTTCAATGAAGTTAGTGGTACAAAGGTCTTTGCATGTGGAACCAATGGTGCATGCAAGGGAGTTTCCTCAAACAAAACACTGCACTCAATAATGAGCATGTAAGTAGAGGGATCAAGTAACATATATCCCTTCACACCATCTGGATATCCCACGAATATGCATGTGATAATTTGTGAATATAATGCTTTCCTCTTTTCAGAGTGTATGTTGGCCCATGCGCATGATCCAAATATTTGAAAGTGGGTGACTTCCATTTTTTTTCTACTCCTGCAAGTTTTAAAACTATGAAGTAAAGAAATGCATATATATTCTTAAGAAAAACATAAATCAATCAATGGGTCATACACATAGTACACATGGATTTACACTATAAACCCTTACCTAGGAGAAAACCATTGTTCCTTGGTTCTACACCTCTAAACTATTCATTGTATTAGTTTCACAATTCACAATACAATATATACAATATTTTAGGTATTCCACAGGTACCAAAATCCTAATCCCTTAATCCAAGATTAATTTAGAAAACCGCTAAAGTCCGATGCACACCCCCACACACATGAAAATAATATAATAGATACCCAACATTCTCCTACTTATTTTTTTCTTTGCATACATGGGATCACATGATTACATAATCAATAATATAGGGAGTCAATGCCTATTGTTTCTCTACACCAGGAACACTTCTCAATGCTCGCAGAATCTGTCAATGAATATGCAACATTCTTCAAAGTGTCAACATTTTCTAGCACCACCTTCTTGTCTTCAAAATATGAAATAATTACTTGATCCCTGAAAAATATCCTCCTCGAGCATAGAAATGTGAATTTGATGCTCATCCCCTCTCTCACTCTCCCCCCCCTTCTCTCTCCTTATCTTTCTCTACCTCCCTCTCTCTCTACCCCTCCTCTCTCCCCTCTCTCTCTCCTTACTTTTATCTACCTCCCTCTCTCTCTATCCATCCTCTCTTTCTCTCTCTCTCCATATCAATCTCGACCTCTCTCTTGCTCTTGTTGGTTCTCTCCCTCCCTCCCTCCCTACCTCTCTCTCTACCCTCCTCCTTTTACTGACATTCACCTCCTCTCTCATCCATCTCCATATCAATCTCGACCTCTCTTGCTCTCTCTTTGCCCTTCCTCCCTCCCTCCCTTTTTCTCCCTATATACCCCTCTCCTTCTTCATCTACCCCTCTCCCCTATGCTCACCCACTATATCCCCTTCCCTCTCTCTCCCTCTCTCTCTCTCCCACTGGTGTGTTTTATCATATAAAGACATGGCAATGCACAAGGTAAACCAAACACACTGGTGCATGTAATTGAGACAAGCACTGAAGACATACCTTTGTTATTGCCTCTACAAAGAAAAAACCTCCAAAAACTTTAAATATGGATGTTTTCATTTACATTGTGTAAACTTAACTATCTTACAGTGCATTATTACTTACAAACCACCCAATATGTTATTGATTAGAGTCCATTGAATGTAGCTTGGGTGGTTGGGAGGAATGGTTTTTACCCTCCCCACCTAGGTCCAATTCCCTGTAAGTGACATGTGATTCCCTTAAATGGGTCTATATGATGCTCTTGTTGTTGAGCCCCCAATATTTCGAACATGCTGGGCCTCCCCATGTTCTCTCACGAATTCCGAGGGATTTTTCTGTGGACGTAGTGAGTACCAGTCTTCGATGTCGTGAACCACATTTAAAAAAAAACGTTATTAATTACACTTTGCACTAATGTGTTTCGAACTCTATAGTGCATTGAATGAAGAAAGTTAGAAAAATAATGCACGCTTACTATCAATACTTTGAAATTTATTACGAAAATAAATTGGTGCATTATATGTACACACCGCATTGGTGTGCTACTAAAAATATAGCGCACTGAAAATGTAACTTTCGAAAAAAATAGTGTGCATGTTTATCATGAATGTGTTGAAATATACAAAGAAAAAATGAGTGGAGATTTGAGTTTTTGTGTTTATAAAGGAAAACCCTATTGATTATTTTATTTGTTTGCCAAAATTTAGAAAGGATATTTGTGCAACAAAGATTTATCAGCAAAGATTTCAGAGTGGGTTGATTTTTTTTTAAAGAAAATTTGAGAGGGATTACTATAGATCACATAGAAATCTGTATAGGAGAAATTTCAGGTATATGATTTTATTCTATTAATCATCTTGATCATTCTTCTGTTTTATTGAAACAATTTTTTGTGCATTCCAAAAAAAAATAAAAAATGGTTCCATAGTACCTTAAGTATTGGAAGCCCTAATTTCCTCACTTTTTTTTTTCTTTCGCTTTCTATATTTCACAAGAATATTTTGTTTTAAGAAAAAAATATTTATAGGGTTTGTTTATTTATATATGGTTGTTATTGTCCATTGTAATTAAACCACTCATTGCATTGGATCCCAAACCATCATGTCATTTTTTTTTTTTTTAATTCCTTTGAGATGACTGGTGCACTCTGTACATAGTAAGCGCACTGACGTGTATTTGTTTGTAAATACCACCACTTAATTTCAAATTGAAATATTATTAAAAAATCATGTTCGCAGTCAGCGGTGCACATTTTACCTAAATATGCACCAAGGAACATTGTTTACAAAGCACATCGTTGAGTTTAAAATGGAAAAAATATTGTTTTTATATGGAAATTACCATTTTTAAAATTTGTTCACTGCTCGATGGTATGTGATAAACAATACTTAGGAAGCCGTGTTTTTCTTAATTCATAAAGAACCGACTGAATACAAAAATTTCTAAAACGTTTTCAATTTTGCAACGAAATAGTTATATTGTATCGATGTGTATATGTATGGTTGACGCATCGATGCGTATAAATATTATTGGCACACCGGTGTGGATTATCTTAATATATGCACTGGGATCTTATTTAAAAATAAATAAAATGATATCTTCTATTTTCAAGGATTTTTGAAAATTCCAAAGGAGAAACAAGGGGAAAACCAAGACATGTCGGTAGGGATGTCCAAAAAAGTGTAGAAGAAATTAAAAAAAATGAACATAATTGTGTTACAACATGATCCATCCCAAATACAAAGCGGATCAGAGGTATGTAATCATTTTTTTTTTTTTATGTACATCAAATTTAAGTATTGCGTGAAATACTATTTTTCAATTGTTTTGTTGGAGAAAAAAAAAACAAATAGAATTCATTCAACACATAAGATAAGACAACGAGGAATAAAATGGTTGATCACAAACTTTGTGAGTATTTATGTTTTCAGCCTTTCTTAAGATTTCATGTTTTTTGTGATATTTTTATTCAAATAATTAATTTACACTTGTCCATGGATGTCTTCTACTAGGTGCTAGCATACAAAGAGGAATCAACATGAATTGATAAACATTGGGTTAAGTATGGGTTGTGAATATATGTTGAAGAATGAAAGTTTAATTGAACAATTTGTTAGTTATGTTGTTTAACTTCCCTTTTTTTATAATTAATGAAAAAACAAGAAAGCTTTACATTGATTATATCGACTATGCTTTTTCATTTTGTATTAAACATATAGGAAACAAAGTATGCAATGCAACCAACAAAGGATATTTTGAGAGAATTCATGAAGCATGGCTTTGAAAGAATGTGTATTTTTTTATGAAATATTTAGTGCTAAGGTATGTTTTTTTATTTACACAATNAGTTATTAAATTTTGTTTCTATATTTGTAGATGGAAGATGAAGGGGCAGAACATAAAAAACAAGCCAATCAAGAAAACATTATGTTAAAAAACCAAAATACAATATCACCTACAAATGATAAATAAATGAGGCATGCACACAACTTGATCAATCTCAATAGTTACACTGACGAATGACCATCAATATAATTGAATGTTACTGAAAGATGTATGTTTTGGAATATTTGTCTCTGAAAATTAGGGATTTTGTTTAATGTACTCGACATATTATCCCAATTGCATCAAGACATGTTACCAATAAGTGTAAGAATTACAAATTTATTGTAATTTGATTATTGTATTGGACCTTTACATTGTCCTTTTTTGTATGACAATGGGTCTCTTATTCATATATAATAAAATGGATTTCTTATTTCATTGCATTGTCGAATGTTGTAAAATGTTGTGTTCCTGAATAAATAATACGTGGACAATTTACATTGTTACAAATAACAAAGGTTTAATTTAGTGGATAACACATTAATGCAATAATTATATCAAAATGCAATAACAAAAATATAAAACAATATTATTATATAAAATATTTGATTTTGAAATGATTAATTGAAAATTTGTAAAAATAAATGAATTGAAATATATACATATTAGTGCACTATATTCTTTTGAACTCACTAGACATCACGTGCCATAATATAGAAATTGGTGTGTTTTGAGGAGTCACACGCACCAGTGCATACAAATTATAATAATACACCAATACGTACTATTGAGAAAATGCATCGTTCCATAAACAATATAACGTACAATAAAATTTAACGTTTCAAAATTGTACGGTGCTCACATTTGAAATATACACCGGGGCACTAAAAATAATTTACATACTAGTGTGTTAAGTTTATTATATGCATCGAGATTCTAAATATTATTTACCCATTGGTTCATTTAATATAATATAAGCATCGGTGCATATTAAAAATAATGGCGCTGACATCTCACCTTGAATATTCGAAATTTCACTACCCTTTAGTGCACATGGTAAAACATATATGGATACATACTAATTAAACAAGCATTGGGGAAAATGCTATATTAAACTCACCAGGTCTCAAGATAACTTTATCGCACTAGGTATATCTATAACTTAAACGCACCAGGACAGACAAATCCTAAAATGCACTAGTGCTTCAAAAGAAAACAAGGTGGAACCGATGCATAGAAAGTATAAGAGCATCGATGTTCTGCATACAAAGAAAAAGGTGGAACCAATGTACAATAATTATAAACACATTGGGATATTTTTTTATTATATTAATATCTAGGGCGTTTGTATTATATTAATTTATAGGCGTGTTTTATTATATTAATGTTTCGATGCATGTTTGTCAATAACGCACCAATGTGTTTCAATAAGAAAAACACTGAAAAAAAACCCTCCACTTCAACCTCCACTCGCCCAATTTTTTTTAGTTATATGGAACATCCCCTAATATCTCCATAGCCAATAGAGGAGGGTGTAGTGAAGTGTTTTTTGAAGAAATTTTGAAATTTTGTAACACTAAAATTCTCTGCAAAAACCTCCACTAGGTATTCTCCTTGTAGTGTATAGTGCATTGAGCGTGCACTCCAAATGATTTCACTTTTTATAGATAATATAGCTTTGTTTTTATGGTCTTGTCTTGTAGACTTTAACCTTGAACAATATTTACTGCAAACAAATTTTCAATAAAAGAACAAAAAATATACAATGGCAAATACACGCATTACACATAGGTTTTTCCCCTTGAAGCCCAAACTGAGAAAACAAGCATATTCTATATTCATTCATAGTGATAAATTGTTTACAATACAATATACATATAGGAGCCAACAACATCCAAAACCCTAACCCAATGACTTGGATTAGTCAACAACCCTAAGTCCTTAACCGAAAATAGAAAACCATCAGAAAAAACCATGTACTGAAAAACAACCCAACAGTGGACACAAAAATTGAGGCGACATGAAAAACAAGGTAAAAAAATGTGACATGTTTCCCAAGAAAAATAAATATCGTGGGAACTACCCTCAAACCCCCTCACGCACCCGACGCAATGTAGCAGACACTAAATCTAGTCGTGCAAATCATATAACACATACTCAACATTCTCCCACTTGTTGTTTTCTTTTCATATAGGGGGTTACAGGGTTACATAGTCAACAATCCAGGAAACTAGTGCCTATGGATCATCTATACCAAGAGAACTTCTCAGTGCTCACAGATTTTGTGAATGAATCTGTAACATTCTTCAAAGTGTCCACCTTCATCAACAACACTTTCGTTTCTTCAACCATGTCTCTCACAAAGTGATATTGAATATCAATATGCTTTGTCTTTGAATGATAAGCTAGGTTCTTTGCCAGAAAAATTGCACTCTGACTATCACAATCTATCCTTAAAACTTGTTGTAACAACCCAATTCCTGAACAAAATATTTGTAACCATACTACTTCCTTACTTGCATGAGTGGCTGCCATGTATTCAACTTATGTAGTTGAAAGTCCCACTACATCCTGTATTTTGATCATTCAACTAATTTCTCCTCAAAACAGGTTAAAAACATACCCTCTTGTAGATCTCCTACGATCCATATCTCCATCTGCAAAGCCATATATTTCCAACACTTTGTACAATCCTGGTCTTCCTTAGTAACACAATCCATAGCTAGAAATGCCACACAAATACCTGAAAACCCTTTTTACTCTTGTCCAATGCTCATTCTCTGGTTTTGACATATACCTACTCAAAACTCCCACTGCATGTGCAATGTCCGGTCGAGTACAAACCATTGCATACATCAAACTTCCAACTGCACTCACATATGGAACACAAGACATGTCCTCCTCTTATTCACGTGTCTTGGGATACTGACCCACATATAACTTTACACCAACATGAATAGGGACCTTAACGAATTTACATTACTTCATATTAATCCTATGCAATATTGTCTCGACATATTTTCTCTGATTTAACCATAGTTTCCTCTTTTTCCGATCTCTTTTAATTTCCATGACCAAAATGAAATTTACAGCACCGAGATCCTTCATGTCAAATTTAGAGGACAAATGAGTTTTTACATCCTAGATAGTATCCTTATTATTTCCTATCAGCAACATGTCATCCACATACAAGACCAAATATGTTAAATACCTATATCAGATCTGCAAATATACTTCAGAAATAACCAAGAATAAACCATAAATCATTCACCATAACATGAACACAAGAAATAGAGAAAACCCTTGAGGTAGGGT
>SNQJ01S0117037.1:27775-67205 GCA_010110895.2 Picea sitchensis | reverse complement strand
ATAAGATCTGCTGCTGCTCTATTTAAAAGAGTCTTTGCATCTCTGTTTTGATCTAAGATTCATTGTGAGTTCTGTTATAGATCTATTTTAGAACACTACTGTCATATATGTTTGAGAGTACCAATATTTCTGTTTGGATCTGAATTTTAAATATCTCATTGGTTAAAGTTTACTGATAGTATATTTTGCATAGATCTCTGCTTTAGAGTATTGTGATTTCACTGTCAAGATAGAGTTTACATATCACTGGTAGAGATCTAGTTTTATTGTTTATTTTAAGTTGATATTCCTATTCTACTGTTACTACCCTATATGTTGTTCTGTTCTTCAGATCTAAAGGAGTTTTGTTTTAATTTTTAAAAAAGAGACTGCTGGTTTATTCTTACCCTAAAAATCTAACACTTTTTCATTAGAGGAAACATAAAAAGAAACAAACACCATTGTTTGTAATATCCAAGCCCCTTAAAAAACATATATGTGTGAAGAAATAATCTTGTGTAATTTTCAAAGAAATTACATACATTCACCTTTTTATTAAAAAAAAAAAAAATTAATAAAAAAGTTCACTCCACCTTATTCCTCCACCCTTCATCCTCCATCTTTACATATTATATTTAAATTCTCAAATATAATAAAAAAACTTTAACACTTCCAAATGTAAAAGTATTACTTTAAAAAAAAAAAAATTCATACGAATCTTCCTTTAATACTTTACTTTCCAACGTATAGATTTTAACTTTTTGAGAAAACCTCATATGAATCTTTTTCAGTGCTCCTTTGGAGGAGATAGGGGTGTGCTACAGCAAAATAGGAAATGGTGCGTGAGGCCACAACAGGGCTGGCGCTCCCTTTGGTCGGTAAGGTGAGCGCTGGCTCCCTTTCGGCACTCCCTCTCAAATCCAACGAATTTTCTTTAAACAACGCACCCGTAGACCTGTTGTCTAGCACCGACGCTTCGTTTGCAATGATAGCCAAGCGTCGATGCCAAAAAACAAAAAATTCAACAGCGATTTCAATGTGGCCTCTTCCAATGAGCGATTTCAATGCGGCCTCTTCCACTCTGCGTCCTCCTCAGCTCTGATACCACTTATTGTAATTTGTAAATGCGGAAACACAAATTACCATAAGACAATCAATACAAATGCAGACAAAAACACATCAATTTACGTGGTTCACCCAAATGTTGGGCTACGCCCACCAAGCATAGGTATCGGTTATCTTATTATTCAGCTAATGGAGATTACAGTAGGATCTCACTCCTCTGTGACACACTAGCCTCTACGGGCATACATCAAATTTATAGCAATGTACATTAGAAACTGATTATTAAATGTAATCTCATCCATATTCTAACTTAGTTGCATTGGTTACAACCAACCCCGGTTTATAGGATCTGAAATCCTATTCATGAATGAATTGTTGTCACCGTTTCCAACAGATATCATTGCAACTGTAGCGTTTTTTTGCTTTGTTGGAGTAGTTGATCACTGAAATTTGTGATAATACGTTGATCTAATTGAAGAATACATAGGGCTTGTTGGTCTAACCCGACATATGTGGAGAGGACCTGCACTCAATGAATGAGGCGGTGATGTAGAGAGGACTCCATCGAGTTTTTTATAGAAGCTGCAAAAATTGGAAATTACCCGTGCTAGGAAAGAGTGCAGGTCTACAATTAAAGATTGACCTAGTTTCTCATTTGCTACATAGTTCTCTTGTTGTGAAATTGCAGCTGCCTGCGTGAGGAGTCCAGATCTCGGAGAAGCACTTGAACATGAAGCCATTGTTGCTGACAGGGGAGACACGTTGCTGTACCTGCAAGCCATATGGAAGACGAGAGTCTTGTAGATGCTTGTGCTAATTGAAGAAAGGCATGGTAAAGAGGATTCTTTGGCCTGTGGAGTTTCTTATCAGAGCCAAGTGGAATTAGCATGAGGCCTGAAGCATGAAGCGTGAGAAGTGATGGTGATCTAGAGACTGCATGAGGCGTGAGAAGTGATGGTGATCTAGAGACTGCTTGAGGCGTGTGCGGTGAGCTCCAAGAAGTCTGCCAGGAGAACCACGAAGGCTGTAGAGAGGAGCCACCATTTTCTAGGATATGTGATTCAGAAGAGGTCACGGTGGTTGAGATCGTTGCCATCGCGTGAGGCAAGCACAATTAATATTGCAGGAGGAGGACCACGCTTCTGGAGGAAGTGGTGCCAGACTGGAAATGCTTGTGTATGGGCAGAGATTGACGAAGGGATGTGTTCTGATGGATGTCACTGTCGTGCACTGCCCGATTAAGGAACCATCATTTCTGCTAACGCTGGAGAAGAATGCCATCACTGTTGTTGAAAATACAGGCCATGGACGAGTAGATGTGCTCTGGAGCTCGTTGGTAGTTGATGAACACAACAGTGCCACTGCAATCAAAATGAGAGCTGCCATTTTCCATTTGCATTGAATGGAGTTGCCAATGTGTATTCAGTGATAAATAAATCTGCATAGGAGAGCACGCACGTGGAGGATAGGAGCACCAGATCTCTTGCCTATAAAACATTGATGTGGGGGAAATGTAATTCCAGGGCTTCTCTCACCAGCGCTGTGGAAATATGAGATCTTGTTGAGACCAAAAAGGATGGACAATGTGTGGAGACGGAGCATGGACTAGATGTGAGGTCTAGACCAGTTTCTCACACATGTGAGGTCTAGACAGTGTTGGAGGTGTAAGCGCAAAGGGGTAGAGATGATCATCCGAGAACAAAAATGGCAAAACGGGAAGAAGGTAATGGTTAAGTTACCACATGAACATTTTTTTTTTGGAGTTGTAAATGTAAAATTTTGCATGTAATTGGGCATATGGCTATAAGACCTGAATAGGCATGCGTACCCCTTGTATTTCGTCGGTAAATTCTAGAGGTAGGATGATAGGGGGTTGGTTTTGAGTCAGTCCATGATATTGCATGTAATGAAGCTTGTTCAAAGGCTTGGGGAACTCTACGGAAATCGACCTGGAGGTGAGCGGTGAACGCTTACTTGACCGGCTTGACCGGCTTGGCTGGATTTGGTCAAGGGGATGTTCGTGTTAAGATGGAGCATAGATACTCCATTGAAAGTTGCCTTGAGCTGGTGACAAACTCACTTGGCTGTTTTTTGGCGAAGGTCTCGAACACATTGTTCGAGGTGGAGCATTGAATTTGCTCAAGATTGCGATAGGAGAGTTGTTTGCAAAGCTCAAGTAATTATTGTATGGCCTGAAACTCGAGCAGGCAAGTTTGTACAAGATGTTGAATCCTTCATGGTGAGCCAAGTTTTACAAGAAGTGACTGTAACCATTGTGCTTATGGTACTCACTATCTTGGTGTTTAGATTGTTGACAGTATGCTTATAGCAAGCAATAGCATGGCTAAGATCAGCAGGTTGGCTTAGTTGACTTGGAAGTTAGAGATGAAGGATCTGGGAGCAGCAAAACAATCTTCAGCATAGAAATTCACAGAGACGAGATTGATGGTAAGGTTTGGGTTATCACAACTTGAGTACATGGTAATGATACTAAGTAAATTCGGTATGAATGATGTGAAACTGGTAAAATATTTTTTGGCTTTCCATTATAAGCTTTCTTCAGGTTTCTGTCCAAGTGATGAAGAAGAAAAGGGTTATATGTCCCATGTATAGTGTGCTAATAGAAAGATTGATGATTGCGATGAAAGGATGAGATATTTCATGTGCAGTTGGTGTTGTCAGTGGTCACATGACAAATCTAGGTGGAGTAGTGAAATGGGTGCTTCGGTTCTGAAAGTACCTGGATCACCTATCTTCAGCTTGCAAGAAGGCAATGAATGGACAATGACATGATATGAAGTTAATTGTTGTCAAGGTGGAGATTGTTGAAATGTGGCAACCAATTCACGATTGTTTTCAACAAGACAGTATTCTTGGGTTTTAGTTAAAACTAATTAGCAAGAATAGGAGAAGCATTCAATGAATTCAGTTTTATATAACTAAAGGAGGAGTTGTATAAATGTGAATGTGTTAAAGGCATTTGAAAGCATGGGCTTTGAGCCTTCTCCGGGCTGCCCAACTGCAGTCTGGATGTAATCTCCTGGTTCCTGTTTCCCTATGGAGTTAGAGGGTTTTACCAGGTAAATCTTTTGTCAACTATGTGATTGATTCTGCTGTGCATATGTCTGTTTCTGCTGTGTGTTAGATCTCAGTGGGCTTATAGCCCAACATAAATTCCCACAAGATGAAGGGATATTTCAACAGAATCTGACTATCAAAGCAGGCGCTGAAAGATTTTTTTCTGTTTTCTTGCGAGACCTAAAGGTACTTTGAAAAGGCTTCAGAAAAATAAAGTCGCAAAGTTCTGGGCGCCATCTCGAAGAAATAAACCCGCACTTAGGGTTTTAGCGGATTCTTTAGATACTGATACTGATATCAGACCTTCACTACAATCTTTGATAAATAACTCACATTTAAGACCACTTTGTTTAAGCTTTACAGTGTTCTCTAGTATTTAAGCTTTGTTCCATGACATGAACAAATCCACTGTCAGTTAAGGTCTTGTTCACCATCTTTACCAAATCTTCTTCCGAAAATCCAGTAATTTTATCAAACTGTCTGAGGGATCACGGCAAAAAGTCGAATCTCATCGAGAAAGTAGAAATTCTAAAACTTTCGAAGTTCGAAGGCTGAAGCCGAAAAGAACACACAAGACAGCTGCAACCCTAAGGCATCGAGATTCCCTGGAAAAACGCACCAGCGGAACACAATACGACAGTGAAATTGTATGATATTTGCGCAAGCTTCCAAATACCTGTTCGAAAAACACCGAATCCTCCTAGAGTTCGCCCCCATAGCCATATCCCGCCCCGAATGCACAAAATTAAACCAAAATGCAACAAGATTGTGCAAAACGAAACGAGCAGAAAAAATATAACTAATGTCGAATTTCAAGCGGAAAAAGCGCTACAATAGTCCTCTGAACGCCCAGGAAAAAGGCAAGCGGAGTCAAAATCTCGCCAGGACTGCAAAAACGGCTCAAAATTTGTAGAAGTTGTAGCAATCGGTCTTCGAATAAGCAATCCCCCTCCCCTTAGGTCATTGTCTTGCGAGGGTATGAGAACAGACAGGCCTCGAACCGACGTCATTCTCCGCATCGGACGGCCCAGATCGTCTTCACTGTCTCGCGCTTCTCTACGTCGTCCGATCGCTGACTATGAGATGCCTAATATCCGTGGCAAACACGTTCACGAAATTAAGGTTATTTAGTCACGGCGGAGGCACGTCAATAAAAATGGACACGCATGAGCCACGTCATCAAGGTCGGTATTCGCGTTTGATAATTGTCACTCTACGTTTTTCTCATGGTTAATTAGTTAATTAGTTAAACATTTTTAGGTATTTATCATGGAACATTTGTCACCCCAGCAGAATAAAAAATACGGGTGAGAAGACTCACGGAACATTAATGTGACTTTCCAAAGCATTGTTTTGTTAGAAGTCTATCCCAGGATCGACTTATTACAGCTGGCCAAAGTCTCGATGGAAATTGATCCATGGTAGGTTAGTATGTTGGGTGAAAATAATAGTCCCTAATAACTTTTGTTTTGGGATAAGGGATAACAACTAACAACTTGACATAGACATATGCTCTTCTATGTTCTTGTTATAGGTTACATAGTTAGAAAAATGTAAATCAAAGTTTCAATTAAGGGATAACAACTAACAATTTGACATAGACATATGCTCTTGTTAGAGGTTTTTAGATAGTTAGAGAAATGTAGATCAAAGTTTCAATTAAGGGATAACCACTAACAACTTGGCATAGACATATGCTCTTGTTAGAGGTCTTTAGATAGTTAGAGAAATGTAGATCAAAGTTTCAATTAGATTTATTGGTAATAACTTTTCCTTTGGGATTTGGGACAACAACTAACAACCTGGCATAGGCATAAGTTCTACCTGGTATAAGCATAAGTTCTTGTCGGAGATCTTTAGATAGTTAGAGAAATGTAGATCAAAGCTTCAATTGTTTATAGAGATTCCTTAGTCATAATTAAGGCTGAGGATGGGAAGTCGATTCCAGTGAATAACATCTTAACCATGGTAATTTCTTGTGCAAAGGAGGAAGCTATGTTATTTGAACCAATCACCTACTATCATGTGAATAGTGAGAATAATCAAGATACATATTCATGGGCCAAATTGGCCTCTTCCCTTGAATGAGATGTCCTTCTTAAAAATGGGGAGAGAACCACTTATCAAATCCCCTAATTGTGAGTAATATGGATCACTTTAGTTTTATTGCTCACATGGACCCTCACTTAACAGTTCAATCTAATGGCTTTGGGAGGAGTGTCTTAAGGGAAATTCTTGGTCCTTATCACATGTCTTGGTCCTTATCACATGAGACGCTTCCTCTTGGCTATGGCTAGTGAAGGTGCAACATAATACTCTTGTGTTAACATTGTGGGATTACGACAAGCATGACAATGGGATTGGGGAGGATTTGCGGTGGAGAATTGAATGTGTAGGGACTTCAATTATGTCTTTGTAGGCTATCGATCTGGAACATGGATAACTCTCTATTTAAATTTCGAATTGATACCGATATGGTTAAGAATCTTAAGGATGTGGAATCTCTGAGTTGGGTTGGGCTCTCATGCCTCTTCATTCTTTGGCATTTCCTTTTGAAGTTTGAAATTTAGTTCAAGTTCTCTAGGTATCCGAAGACGGAAGCAACTTTTCCTTTTCAATTATGTCGTGCTCTGGTTTGTTCTCCTTATGGTTTTTCTGTCAAATTAATTTTCATTAAAAACCTCTGTGATAGGATTGTATTTGTGGGTGTTGAATTGAATAGTGTGAGACTACATACTTGGTCCATGATGGTTGCTTGGGTGTTGGATATGCTCTTTGTATCCTCAATCTAATTTGTGGTGTTTTATATGTTGGTTTGGCTTTGTTGCGACAAGCATTTGGCTCCTTTAGTTCTTATCTTTAGCCCATCGTGTGATTTATGCAATTTTATTTTGTGTGTGGCTTCAAAAATCAATATGTTTTCTTCCAGGAGATAGTCATTTGTGCAGGTTTATGTTTATTAATGAAGGTTTTGGCCACCTCAATTTAAGGCCATTGGTTGGTTGGAGTAATTGGTTAAGTGTGCTAATTTGTAGGACATTGTATCAGTTACATTCTTCCTGATATGCATTGTATCAAACAAATGAGCTATTTGTAGGTTCTCATAGTAGGGCAACCCACTGAATTATATGAGGTAATTTTTTATTCCTTGTGGAAGATTCCCATCAATGCCTTGACAACCTTTATGAAACATAAATGAATTAATTATACAACAATAATTGTTAGATACGGTGAACATAATTCAATACAAATAAAAATTGCAAAACATTTTGTGTGAATCATAGTCGAATTGCTTACCTCGATGATTTCTATTATATGCCAACTTCTATAGCTGAGATGTTATTCTTTGTTCTTTTATTGCAGTCTATTCTTTCCCATTGAAAATATGTTTTTCTGTAGTTCGATGCCTATGGTTCTTAGGGAGGAAGTGCCTATACTCATCAAACACATCATTTCTTAAACTTCTTGAATGATAAGATTTGATCCTAGGACCACAAACTGGACATGAAAATTTACCCTTCATTTGAAGACCTGCATGATATGGTTTAATAATACGATAGGTAATATTAGTTAAATAACAAAGAATTGATATTAGAAACATGCCTAATATTTTCATAAAATTATATATTATTCAAGTGCAGTAGTGTGATGTTACATACAAAAAAAATGTGTTAGCCTTGGGGCATCATGAATTGTCCATGTAAGTCTTCCATGGAATTGAAATTTATTTTTCCCTATGGTCTAGAGATGTCCATAGTGATTCCAGCCCATAAATTTAGTAGCTCATCGAAAAAAGGCTCAATATATACACTCATATATTTCACTTGGTACTTACCTAATTGGTTGAAAGTACATATAATTCACACATTGTTTATGTATAAGAAATAATGCATTAATAACGAATAAGAGTACAAAAGAAATGGCACTACGTTCAAACAAATATTGTAAACAAATACCTGGAACAATCATTGCCAACATTGCGTGATCCCTCTTTATTGACATCCAAGGAGGAAGGTTATTGTTTATAACAAAAATAGGCCACACTGAGTAAATAGATATGAGCTCACCAAATGTATTAACACCATCAACTCCCAATGAAATCCTAACATTACAAGGTTCTTCTTTAAAATCGACCATCTTTCTTCGATGTACCTAAATGAAGAAGCATCTGCAAGCATTTGAAGAACACCATCTTCATTTTTGTGTCGTGCATGGTAATCCATAAACGGTGTTATGATTTCACACCTAAACAATAGTTGCAAACGTGGAAATTTATCGAAATATGATGAAGAACCTTGTGAAGCTGTAACAACCCAAATTGATTAATTTTATCATAGTTTTTAATTTTAATTTAATTAATTATTAAAATATATTAATAAGTATTTTTACTATTTTATTATTAAAAGGTCGGTGAAGTAATTAATGGGGAGATACGGTTGTTGGGAATTAATGGGGGGATAAGGTTGTTGGGAATTAATGAGGGGGATTTGAGAGAGGAGGGTAAGAAAGAAGGGGAGGACTTGGAAGAGGCATCTTATTTCTGTTTGAGGATTTCTGAATTTCAAAAGGGAGAGGAGGAGGAGGAGGAAATTGGAGAAATGGTTTTTGGGAAGCTCTCTTAGGGCACTAGTGTTGCTGGGAATTTTAGGCTCGGGGGCCTAGAAACTGCAAGGATTCCTGGAGCTAGGGAGCTGAAGAGGTTGTTCCTAGTTGGCTGGGAGGTTAATATTCAGTCTAGGCAAGAACAAGAACAAGATCAAACAGAAAAGGGACTAGATAACCAACCTGAAGGTGGAGGTATGTATTATAATGTTGTTTTCATTATTCTGCTTATTATGTTGTTACTCTTTATTACTCGTTTATTCCAAGTATGAAATTTTTTTCAGTCATTTCAATATGATATTGTTGAAATTATTTATTTATTTTCAATCGTGAAATAGGTATGATTTACATTTGGTATAAGATCTTAGACTCAAACACTACTGCAAAAAAAAGGGCCATCATATTTATGTGATCTACTCTAAACAATTAGTAAAGTGATTCTTGCAACCATGTACAAAACTTTGGCTAAGCCATGTCTTAAACCCATGTATGTAATGGAAGCCTTTGTATGGGTGAACAAAGATCAAAATAATAAATGTGTGATTATATGATGATATGCATGTGTACCTAGCTAGATTAGAAGATGATAATGAGTGCAAAAGTAGTTAATTGAAAATATGCATTTATTAAAAAAAATAAAAATAAAAAATTAATTAACCAGTTTTTACATGAAATGGTAAGCAATTTATAAGTAGAGAAAAGAGCTCTAAATGATAATGCTAATGAATAGAAAGGTATTATACAATATGCTGAATGTATCTTTTAACATCCAGACTCTCCATGTAGCAATTTAGTTTTCAGTTCTTGACACCTTAAGAAAACGAGGAACATATTATCAAAGCTTGTACAAAAACCACCTGTAACAAACAAACCATTGCATTACTCTATTTCTTGCCCACTACCACCAGTAACAAACAAACCATTGCATTACTCCCTTTCTTTCCCACTAGCGAAAGTTGTTAGCTTAGCTTAGTCTTTGGCGGAAAAATATTTCGAGAGAAAGAAATATAACAAAAGCTATTATTGTTGCTAGAGTGCATCCCATTCAGGTGGTTGTCTTCGTTTGAGAGAAAAAAAAAAAACCAATCTTTCTAGGAAAGTCGTAAGACTACTCTGTTACTCCAACTCATACATTTGACTAGTTGATGTTAAAACATGGATCCCATTATATATGAGTGTCCTTTCCAACAAAGTCTTTAAAGAAGCATCTATCCTTTGAGTTAGCACTTCCAATTTTATAGAGGAATGAGGAAACATATGTTTCCCAGCTAGCAAAGGCCAAGTAACTGGAAGCAAAGGATGTAGATGAAACAAAAAAAAACGCATGATTAATCAATCTAAATTCTCAATCCTTAAAAAGGAAAAGGCAGTACCAGGTGTTTCAATAAAATAAACAGGTTGAAGAGAAGAAGATTCTTTTGATACTATTTAATAGAAAACAGAGATAAAGACGTATCTCTAGAAAGAAGATATAATGGAAAAGACCAAAATCCTTTAAATCTATTGAAGGATCATATTCCATCTTTCATTAAGATAACCCTAACATGATACATACGCTACTATCAAGACAATGAACAGTTTGAATCCCAGTTTTCCATTTACAATGCAATGAATCGGTAATCCAATTCAATTACATGAACGCTAAGGGAACTCCATCCGTCCATCGAGAGGTAGACAAGGGAAGGGGCCCATTGGGATTGGAGTCTCTATCCTATGCTCAGATGCAAAGATCCATCCATACAAGCGAGATATCCATACCAATCCGTGAGCACAGAGATATATTTCCTCTTGGAAATTGTTTTAATTGATTTCTCATAATTTATTTATTTATTTTGAGAAATCGCAACAGAGATATTCATTTGAGTCGGCATATTTTTCTAAACTATTAATTGTTCTCTGGGAACTCTTATCTCTACACACATGAGCATTGTACCCTCCTTATTTCGGCCCACAATGGATCGATAAGTCATACCAGTCAGTATGTCAGTAGAAAGAATAGATGTGATTTGTAAATGAAGGATTCATGTGGCATGATTGATTTAATGGGTGCTCGACATTCTATCAGATGGAAGAAAATAAAATGTATCTTATACTCCAATGATATTAAATAAACCATAGATTTGAATTACTGACAAGAAAGCGATACACGTCATTGAAAATATCCTTATTGCAATTAAAGCCTATTAAAAACCATAATTTATGGTGACAAAAGAACCTTTGGTTTAGGAGCAAAAAAAAACAACTGGATGTGTGTGAACTCTTTGAAATCTCAGGCAGAAAGGAAAATCACGGGGTCCATGCATACCCATTTCTTTACGCTTGGACGCCATTCCTTAGTGGCATAAAGACCACATTTCGGACCTGTAATAAGTGAGAGCATAAAAGTAAGTGAGAGCATGAACGAGAATTATAGTCTAAGGACAATGCTATAATAAGAGAGTTAATTACATTAGAGAGATGATCAAAGTCAACAACGATTGTTTATCATTATCAAGATATCCTAGGTGGGATTGTATGCATGACTTAAGGAAGTTTATATCAAACTCAATATAAGATTCACTTAACTAGAGAACATATGATGAGCTAACGTTCTAGCTAGTGAACAAACAAATAGACTATACTTTATATATGGGGGTCATATATGGAACTTAGGAAGAATAAATCTATAACGAAAGTGTGTCTTATCATTAATTAAATTAAAAGTGACAATAAAATAGAGTCGAGACACGGTAAGGTGTTTACTAAATAGGGGTAGTTGTAATCAATATATTAAATAGCCTCAACATGTTTTAATCAGTGAAGGTACAATGGGACCAATATAGAATAGGGTTTGCTATCCTAGAAGACAGATATAAGTTGTGTCATGAATTTTTCCTTATATTGAGAATGACCATAACTTCGAGAAGAAGTTTTGTTTTGAAGGGTGGGTGTATGTAATGCCACCTTTTGACTTAGATAACTAGAATTACTTAAGGTCTAATCATCTTTATTTTCTATTCACTGTGAAACTATTAATGATACACTTTAACTTTTAAGATGTATGAACCTATGTGAATGACGATTCTATGAATGTTTAACGTTATTTGAATGATGATGAATATTATGCAATCTATTATGTGAATGTCAATTCTATGAATGTTTAACGTTATTGAATTATGGGGATATTATGCAATCTATTTCTAACTTGAAATTTTTGAAATTTAAAGTTGTTGGTACGTGGATATCGAATTGAGATTATGGTTGAATGCATTTACATGATGATAATGCATAGATATGTATGAGTTTGTGTTATAGACTAATCTGTAGGTCAATGGGCTATGAAATAGCCAAAGGATAATGATAATAAAAGTTGATGTCGTGAACACCGACTGAGAAACCATATGGTATGAATATTTATATGTGAAATTATGTTGGTTCGAATGCATTKCTATGATATATGGACCAATGCAKGTTTTTTAGGTGGTGAGACTGCCTAAAACTGAATATACGATGACAAAATTCCCAACAACACAGTGCCACTGTATGTTCCATGGAAGGGTGTGGACCCTAGTCCTATTAAGAGGGGTGGAGGCATTTCCCACCGTGTATCCTCTGAAACCTGGAGTCATGGGAGGATGGTGTTAGCTCATGCTCCCCTAGACGTGTGATGATGAATATCAGTTGCTTGCCGGGGAAGTTTGGTCAAGAGAGTTGACACTTCTGCTTACAGGTTCTATTTGGAGTTAGGTCAATATAGTTGACGCTCCAAGATAGTCCAACAGAGGAAGGATAGGGATGGAAGATGGAAGTAAGTTAGGGAGGAAGGATGAATATAAGTAGTTGAGAGTGTGTGGGGATTTCGCCTTATAGAAAAATTTCTTGATTTCCTCTTTTTGAAAAAGAAAAATATATGTGTATATGTATATTTATATTTACTTAACTAAAATAAAATTATCTAAGTGAATGTAGCTTGTGCTAAATTGTGGTAAATGAGGAATTTCGTGAACATTTAAATAGTTTACTATCTTTTATGAAATGAATGGTATTGTTGATTGGATTGGACACATACAAGAATTACTTTAGGTGTGATAATTATTTTCGTTAGTACATGTATGAGTCCTGTATGTGCTAGCTACACATGTATGCCTTGCACATGTACACTGGTATGTAAAAGTGTTTTTAAATTGATGATGTTGATTATTTGATGCGAATGTATGAATCATGTGTCGTTACCCTTGTATTGTAAATTACTCTAACTTCAAGATGAAGTTTCTTGAAGGGTGGGTGTATGTAACAACCCAACTTGATTAATTTTATCATAGGTTTTAATTTAAATTTAATTAATTATTAAAATATTTTAATAAGTTTTTTTATTATTTTATTATTAAAAGCTGGGTGAAGTAATTAATGGTGAGATAAGGTTGTTGGGAATTAATGGGGGAATAAGGTTGTTGTGAATTAATGGGGAGATAAGGTTGTTGGGAATTAATGGGGAGGATTTGAGAGAGGAGGATAAGAAATAAGGGGAGGACTTGGAAGAGGCATCTTATTTCTGTTTGAAGATTTCTTAATTTCAAAAGGGAGAGGAGGAGGAGGAAATTGGAGAAATGGTTTTTGGGAAGCTCTCACAGGGCACTAGTGGTGCTGGGAATTTTGGGCTCGGGGTCCAGGAAACTGCAAGGATTCCTGGAGCTAGGGAGTTGGAGAGGCTATTCCTAGTTGGATGGGAGTTTAATATTCAGTCTAGGTAAGAACAACAACAAGATCAAACAGAAAATGGACTAGATAACCAACCTGAAGGTGGATGTTTGTATTATAATGTTGTTTTCATTATTCTGCTTATTATGTTGTTACTGTTTCTTACTGGTTTACTCCAAGTATGAGAAAATTTTCAGTCATTTCAATATGAGATTGTTGAAATTATTTATTTATTTTGAATCTTGAAATAGGTAGGCTTTACAGAGGCACCTTTTTTGTTACTTGATCGGTTTGATATCTATTGATTAATTTGACATTGCAAACATTTAGTTTCCAATGTATATTTTCCATAATATATAATATGATCATTAGGACATGCATCAATATCCTAATACTCCATTCCAATATCTCTCATAATGGTAGATAACTCTCGGTATATGCAAGGTAAATTATTTGACGGTGGTAAGAAAAATTCACCTAACAATCTACATAATAAAAAACAACTACGCAATGTAAATAATAGTGATCATAAATATTGCCTCCTTAATATATTACACATTAATTGACACTAAAAAAATAGAAAAAGAATTTTGACCTACCTAGATGTGACAAAATATATCATTACGTACCTTAAAATTTGTGTGAGACAAGTGTTTGACAAACCATTCAATACCTTCAAGTTCACCAACAACATTATAGCTGAGAGAACATTTGTTCTTGAGACTTCATAAAGGGGTTGTTTTTCCTTCTCAAGAAAAGGTATATCATGAATATCATCAAAGTTGTCATCCTCATTGATAAGAGAAAATATGTCCTGGATCAATCTATTTGTCCCATCATTTGGCTCAACAATATTATTGGTGTCATATTCTAATTCCATAGAATTAACTTGATCATGATGATCTTCAATATCCATACGACCATCTTCCTCAACCTGTACAAAAATATTTCTACTACTACTAGGCATTCCATATTTCTCCAACAACAGACACCTAGGAGGATTTTATTACAAAAATTAATCAATAAAACTCATGTATATAACAAATATTAAAACAAAAGAAAATTTTATAAATACAGTGAATACAAATAGTACAATATATAATAATATTGAATAAATTACCATGGGGAGATATGAGAACCCCCTTTCAACATGCCCATATTTCCAACAATGTGTATTAACAGTGTTAAATAGAAGTATTCTTTTGTTAAAGCCCCTGCATTTATTGCAAGGGCATTCAAGTTTCACATTTTCCTTTGCCTCCAATGCCACCTTTAACCTAACAATCTTGCTTTCATTTTCTTCATGATGTGTAATGTTGTTATTATTATTTGGCATTGGGATTTCCTATTAGAACAAAAACCACTATAGATGCAATATTAGTACAATATACAAATATTTTCTTACAGTACAAATATCGTCGAATATTGACCCCATTTATTTGTCTGAATTTAATTAAGCCATTGTCATGATTGATTTACTAAATGTTTGTAAGAGTACTACTCAACAATTACTCAAGAGATCGAAATTAACCATATAAATATATACATTTTTACCACATAAGCTTCAAAGCTTCATTATAAGAAATTAAGTAAATCATTGAACAATTATAAAAGAGAACTAATCCAATATAAGCAATTGAGTAGACATGTTCATACTTATTTCCTAGAGAAATTAAACTTTTGTCCCCACAAAAAATAACTAGTCGACCTAAGCTGGCCAATTATGTCAAATAGTATTTAAAATGAGACAAAGATATATTAAAAATTTCCAATTTAACCTTTAGAGTATGTCTAAAATCCAAGCTATATAAATCAGGAATTCGATATGAAACAAGGTGAAGGTCATAGAAAATGGACTATTACATGTGTTGAATAATGAACAAATGATTAATCTTTTATAGATGTTGCACCTACAACTAAATTGTTGAAATATCTAACTTATTTCGAACTTCCGACGATAATTGACCACATCAAACCTGAGTAAGTCAATGACCATAAAGAAATTTCAAATGACTACTTGTTTTTTTAAAGACCCACAAATGTCATTAGTATATCGACGAACGTTCAAACTTTCGATGATCATTGACCACTTCAAATATGACTAGGTCAAAGTGCTATGTTGTTGGTGTAGCAACGAACATGTGCATTTTAGTTGGTATATGGAAGAACATTTGCATTGTCGTTGATAGAGAGATGCATGTTTGAACTCTTGTCTATATATCGACGAAATATCAAATTTGTGTCGTTATATCAACGACCATATCTTGGTGACAAGAAGTCCAAATTTTGTCGAAATATGGCTCCCTGACGATGTGATAACGACGTAGTAAGACATGCATCGTAATTATGACAAACATTAGGGAGTGCCAAAAAACTGATTGAAATAGTAGTAATTTGTGACATACGATTATTTTAACTCATATCATTGTAATATTTTGTCGAATTTTGGCCCCATATATATTAGTGAACAAACGATGTTGTTGAATAATATTGGTGCGATAAATCCTTCAAAGGTTCGATTAGTAACATTTGACCTTAAGTAGTCTAAACCTAGACTTCCTCATCACGTCGCATTATAGATCCAAGTGTATTTAGGTGGCATGAACATTTTTAGGTCTCTTGTTGATGAGGGGGATTCTACTTATGTCATGTCTTTGTCTTATTGGAGAGATTTAGGCTCTCTTGAGCTAGTCCCCTCAACCACATTTTTGAAAGCATGTGATGTAATTATCCCTGCCTTTCCAATAGAGTTGGTAGGTAAAAATATTTTAGTAGAAGTGGGAGTTTAGATGCTCCTCTAAATTACAACCTACTACTAGGGTGAAGTTGGGAATACACAATGACGACAACCATGTCTATGTTTTCTAGGTGATTAGATTCCCTCAATAAGGAAAGATAGTCAATATTAAATAGTCACCTTATTATGTTCCAGATTCTAGATTCAACCTAGGGACAAACGTCCCATTTGTGGGTGATTCCAAGATTATGTTTGAAATCATCAAAGTTGGGATGTTTAAATATTCATCTCTTTTGGGCACCTTCATGTTCCCTTCATCTATTTTTTCCATATCCTCTTCACCTATATATGTGATTTTGTCAATCATGATTCACTCTATGGTACCTTTCCAAACATCACTTTTGGGAGAGAGCTCCACATCTTAGCATTCAACTCCTTCTGGATTCTCTTATTTTGGAGAAGATCCATGGGTTGTGTTAGATCCTTCAACTCTTGAGCTAAAGGTTGGATATGTAGAGTTAGTCATGCCCTTGGCTATGGAAAAGGCCAGTTATTAAGCCATTCAAATGTCATCCAAAAACTTTGATCAATATCTCTACTCCCGGGAGGGGTATGATCAATTTTCATCGCCTATATGGGCCTCCAATCCCCTCAACTTTAATGATTTATTAGACATAGTCTTTCCTTTAGATGAGGATATATTGGAAGTGATGAATTGTACATAAAGACCTTGGGAATACATGCATAATTGATCATACTTTCTTCCCAATATCAACCAAATGGAGGTTGGATTCAAAGGTTTCATCGCACCTAAAGATATTGATTGGTATCGAAGTCCCAACCCTACACAAGATGTATATGAAAAGCTAACATGAAAAATGTTGGCACAAGGGCATACCCAGGGTTCAACTCTAAGAACGCACCAAAAAAACCTAACTATTGGCCCTTTCGGCAACACCTATGAAGTAGATGAAGTCTCACCCGAGGTAGCAATAAGGGGGTTGTAGGTCAAAGTGTCTACAACCAAAGGAAGTGCAAGATGATTCCATAATAATAACGCAAGACAACCTAGAGTTTCTTAACCATATTATGTCTAGCTTTGCGAAGTTAACTATATCTCATTATCTTCAACAGGAACAATAACAATGCATAACAGTATAACAGATAGAAAATAACACAAAATCAACCACAAGAACAACAAGATTTACGTGGTTCACCCTCTCCCTAGGGCCACATCCACATAATTGTGTTTATTGATATAATAGGTAAACATAGAGTTCTATTTGCGCACTTAGATGCATATCCTTTTCTCTCTCTTTCTCTTTATTCCCTCTCCCTGGGCACCCAACACCACACTAGATCTTTGCACCCAGTTGAAGATCTCAAAATACAAACAAACACTTTGACAGTTCAATCTCTCTAGATCTACACCAATGACAACCAACCCCTCTCCACTCTCTTATACCTCTATTTATCCTTCTATGACTCTTATAAACCCTAGGTACCAAAACCCTAGGCCCACATAGCCCACATTTTGAGGACTTTGCCACCCTGTCCTTCCTTCTTCTCTGCAAGGTGCTCTAAAGAACCTATTAGTGTCTTATTTCACTTACTGACCTATCTATGATTCATCCTCCTTGCTTCTTTGTTTTCCTTGATCTTCTCCTTTAATGATTCGCTTTTCCTTTACCTTGCTCCTTCTTTTCTGCTTCTTTAACCACTTCACCCCCTCTTAGGTTTGTGTTCTTTCCAGGCTCTTCATACATTGTCTTTATTCTTCTTTAATCTTTCTTTCTTCCTTAATACATGACCAAGGAACAACAATCCTCCAACACTCACATTTGACTCGTCTTGAGTCACTGCAGGGTCAAACCTCCTATATTACTTCAATTGCAGACTGTGCGAAGTAGCCTATGCTTTCTGCTTTGTCCCTCCCTATCGTGTGCAGACTGTCTTTTCTATGTCTGGTACCCAATTGTAACTGCACCTGGTACCTAGGCCCTTCTTCCTTTTCTTTTACTAACAGTTGCGGGGCAGCCGGTTATCACAATACAACTTCAACCGGATCCCATTAACTAAACCATCATTCCATTCTCCATTAAGAGTCTTCAACTTCACAACTCCACCTTCTGTAACATAAGAAACCTCAAATGGCTAAAGCCAATGTGTCCTGAACTTCCCTGGATTCTTCATGAACTTGTTGTTGTACAAAAGTACCAAATCTTCTTGTTTAAATGCTTTATTCTTGATATGTCTCTCGTGGTAAGACTTTTCTCATTCTTTTTGTACCTACTGATGAAATCCCACAATGAAACTTTCTTCCTCTAGTTCCATCAACTACGCAAGCCTGGCTTGAACAACGTCGATGCCATCCATACTTGTAAATGCTGCAATTCTTAAACTAGGAACCAAGTATTCCATAGGTATCACTGCTTCCAAGCCATATACTAACTTAAAGGGAGTCTGTGTGGTTAGCTTCTTGCAAGTGGTTCTATAATCCCATAACACCGTTGGAATTATCATATCCCAATCATCTCTATTAACACTACAGATCTTGGTCAGCGCTATCTCCAAGATATTATTGAAGGCTTCGAATGTACCATTCGCCTGTGGGTGGTATAGAGTGCTCTTTTGATGGTGGACTTCGAACTCCTGAGTTAGGGATTCAATAGTTTTGTTGATGAAATGTGTGTCTTGATCACTCATAAGGATCTTTGGGCATCCAAGTCTAGTTATGATATCATCAAAGATAAATTGCGTAGCTGTAGCTGCACTACGATCCTTAATTTCTCTTGCTTCTTCCCATTTGGTCAAATACTCTATAGTAGTGATAATGTATCGAGCTCCTGTGCGCTTCTCTGGTGCATTGATCTATCCCACAAAGTCAATAGCCCATTTCTCAAATGCTTGTAAGGTTAACTGAGGTACTAAAGGAATTTCATCCCTTTGAGAATGATTCCTTATCCTTTGGCATACGTTGCAGGCTCTGAAGTATTCCTTAGCATTCTTATGTAAAGTGGGCCACCAAAGACCAGCTCTGAGAACCTTCTGCGTTGTTGCTTTCCCTGCATAATTTCCTCCTATGATGCCTTCATGTGCTTCTGCAAGGATCAATGGTATTTCAGACTCAATAACTCATCTTATTAAGATATCATCTAGTCCCATATTGTATAATTGTCCATCTATAAATTGAAAATCTACAGTGTGGACTACCAATTGTTTCTTCTGAATAAATGTCTACTCCCGAGGTGCCATTCTTGAGGATAGGAACTGGACTATTTCAGCAAAGTGATCATTGACTTTTCTTATCACCAACAACTATGCATTTGGTAGGGTATCATCCAGGTTGGTAGGTTCCTCACCATGTTCTAACCTAGATAAGTGGTCAGGTCCTTTATTCATTCCTCCTTTCTTGACCACGATCTCAAAGTCATACTCCTGAAATAATAGTATCCATCTTCATATTCTTCCCCCAAACACTGGTTTGTTGACTAAGTACTTCAATGGAGAATGATTAGTGAACATATTAAAATGTTCTCCCAACAAGCAGTGTCTAAACTTCTACGACACATATACCATAGCTAAGCCTTCTATTTCAGTGGTAGTATAGTTCCTTTCAGATATAGAAGCTTTTTGCTAGAAAAGGCTATAGGGTGGTTAATGTCTCCTACACCTAGATATGTTAAGATTGATCCTAATGTAATGGACGAAGCATCAACATGAACATTGAACTCCTTAATCCAATCTAGAAAAAACAAGATAAGCGCAGTGACCATTTTTTGCTTCAGTGTGTTGAAGCTCTGCTGGCATTCCTCTGTCCATTGAAACTTACTATCTTTTTCTAATAGCTTCTCCATAGGTGTTGTTATCTGTGCGTAGCCCTTAATAAATTTTATGTAATATCCAGTGCATCCCAATGCAGTGCGCAACTGTCTCACTGAAATAGGAGGAGCTAGATTGTAATGAACCTCGAATTTATCATAAAAAAAAAATTATGTGGTACAATATTTACCATTTATCTTTGTTTAATCAACTCGTAAGGTGGGTACTTACACTTTGTTTTTGCTTTGCATAACCTTATGACATACTAGATCAATACTCTTAAGAGAGGTTTCCATCAAATACAAGTATTTTCTAACTCATACTTTATTATAAAGACTTCAATACAATACCCATATCTACCTATACACTAGGATTTGAATTTTAGTTCTCTTGTTCTAATAGAATCGGGCTATTGGATTTTGCGCATAAATTTATGTCCCTGAGAGTTAAATGCTTGTACACTTACCTAACTGTGTCAACATCAGACATTAAGTCCTTAATGTAGTACATGACAAGAAAGTATTTAAGGATATTAATGATGGTTTAGGAGTGGTTTCAAAGTATTTTTCCTTTGATGACTTCATTTTAGTTATGTTACAACTCGTCTCCACCATAACAAATTGAACCCGATCAAATCCACATCATTCTCTGCATAACTGAACTAAATAACTCTCCTCTGCTTGTTGGAGTAATGAAACGATAACATCAAAGACAAAAATTTTTGCGACCGATTAGTTTCACTGGACAGTCATGGTTTTACTGTTGTTTAACTTCGTATCTTCTGCATTACAGGGGGGCGTATGTACCTGTCAAGAGGAGTTTAAGGCTCTATCCTGAAATTAATTAGGGTCCTACTAACCTCAGTTCCCGATGACTCTTCCTCCTATTCCTCACAATCCTGATGCACCAACTTTTCCCTAGTATAAGGATTGTCCCACCTGTGCTGTAAAGAGTGGTACTTGTCCCTCTTAGTTTTTGGCGGTCTCATTTCTGCCCTTGTGCCTCCGGAGGAGAGGTTTTTGTATTATAAATTCTTCCACAGGAAAATTCTACCGCCTCTGTGAGCAAACTTTGGTGAAGTTGACGACAATATCCGACTACCTGGTAAGTTCTTTTAGGGGACTATCATATTTCAAGCTCGAAACAGAGTTTGCTTTTTTGGTTGGTACCGAGAAAGATTTTTCTTTCTGTAAAATTTACTGTGGATTTATAGACGCTCTTTACTTTCGATATTCATCTTCAGAGTCTATGCGTTTCTCCTTTTATTTTGGTAATAACTGTAGAAGAGGTTTTCTTGCTGTATCCATGCGTCACTAATCTTTCCTCTGTGAACCTGAGGTCATACTTCATGTCCAATGTTTGTGTCCCATGGGTTTATTTCCAGTTCAATATTTTTGTTTACCCTATAACTAGAAACTGTACTTGGGAGTAACTCAGAGTAGTTCAGAAGAGTTTATACCTTCGTCGTGTGAAGGCTCCAGGAAAATAAAAGGTCAATCTGGATTCTTAACGTATATGTTTCTCCTTTGTGGCTGATGCATATCATTTGTAGTAAGGTAGTGGTCTACTGGTAATTTATCTCTTGTTGAGTTAGGTTACTCTCCACGAGGACTTCTATTGGCTATGTGTATGATACCATTCTTTACATTCTTCATTTTGCTCATAAAGGGTTTTTATCAAATGATTTATCTCTTGAATTTGCAATGCTATTTTTCAAAGTAATTATTTGATTCTGTAAAAAGGGTTTCTCTATATTAATGGTGGGACTCTGCTTGTTGCGAGGGTACCCACAAGGAGCTCCAGGACCATTCTCCCCTTGGCTAGGGTTGATTACAAAGAAAATCACGACAACTGTAGGGTGCACCATTTCGGCCCCTAAGTTAAGTAATCTGACAAAGCTATGGTTATCAATCTACCCTTTCGAGTTTATAATTTAAGGTTCTACTCTGTATTTTACTAATGTTTTCCGTGATGGTCGAATGCAGGTATGCCCACTTCACGACACATGTACCGGCCTCTACTCATCATGACAAAGGTACTCGGGTTCCAAAATGTGACTCTTCCACTTGTTTCTGAAATCACGGCATGGAGGTCACAATTCTGTTTGTAGTTTTCTATTGTTAAAAGTAACCTTACTCATGTGCTGATTTCCTGTACCGGATATTTGAGGGTTAATACCATTTTGTTTTTGTTAAAGTTCCATTTAAGGATATACATACAGTCGAGCATGTTGTAGGAAATGACTAATATTCTAAAGCTAGAATTTAGTGAAAAAAGATGTAAGTTTTTGCTGTTTGGAAAACTCTTAAATAAGTTAAGCTTAGAAGTGGTGGAACATTATTTCTATTTGGAAGTAGCTTATCCTCGACATTCTGTACATTACTTCTATAATTGAAAGTGTTCGGAAATATTTAAACAATTATAATAGCCATCTTTTCTTGACTATATTAATGTCTGTAAGATTAGTCTCTTGTTAATGTAATTCTTATTTGGAAAAAATACCCCAAGGGGGATCGTTTCAGAGGTCTTGCATCTTCAAGTCTCTGCGTATTTGTATGTGTTTGTTTTTCAATCGATTGCATCTTCAACATAGAATGCATTACTCTGTAATTTCTTAAAAAAAGTTTTTCTGTAAATGCGAAGCAAATTTAACAGATATCCTATATGGTAATGCTATAGCCATAAAATTCTTTGTTCCTCTTTGCACACATCATATGTTTGATGTGTCATACGTTGTTAATGTATTAGCGAGTTCATTTATTCGTTTTCCAGTAGTATGATCCTAGCATGAATATATCGTTAAGTTTAGGGTATTCTTGCTCCTTCGATTATGTTCATTCCCAAACGCTTCATTATTTCAGTTCTATCCAAGTTCGACTACATATGTGATTTTGTTCTAGGAATACAAATTTACATAATGAAATATATACATGCCTGTAATAGATCTGTTCGTTCATGGATATATATTCGATTCCTCTTAAATTTTCATTTTAGGAAACATTTCCATAATTAAACCCTACAGTCTATTTGCTGAATTCTATGAGGGTATCATATCTTTTATATTTACATATAGGTTCTAAATCCATAGTAGGGATTACTAAGGGGATGATTCCATAATTTAAGTGTAACTATTCGCTAATTAAGTGGACTATATATTTTATGAAATCAAATAGCCTTTATCTAGGTTATTGCATGCATACCAACTTTAAGGATTCCACTATAACAATAACCAATTCATCCCACAGAGGAAGAAATACTAAATATGAAGATATAGAAAAAGACTTACAACAATTATGCGATCATTAAAACAGATGCTAGAAACCATTTCTGTTCAGCTATAACAAGTACAGTACATCTAGTATAAAATCAATTCAGACAGATAGATTTTAGAGTAGCATATCTGAACTAAACTCGCGGGAAAACAAAGGGAACAACCACGTTCCTCCCAACCGTAGAACCGAGAAGCCACAATCACTTGCCTGATTCATCCCCTAGCCTGACCATGAGTCCATAAGTGTGAACCTGGAAATCCCTCTACAACACTGTCCTTTAATCTAGTCACCTTTCCCCTTGCCTCACACCCTTCCAGTGTTCATAACAACAATTGAAAAAAAAAGAATCAATAGTCTCTTTCCTAGCATGCTTAGCAGCGTCCTGCCTCCTCACATATGCTTATTTGTAACTTGCCTAGGTCTTTTCCCTTCCTTGGGAATTCTCACAGCTTCCTAAATCCCTGATTTTCAGGGGCTACCAATGGCCAAATCACTAATTTTCCACTTGTAAAAATCAGCCCAGGGGTAGTTCCAACATGTTCCCCACTCATGGAGTCATGGTCAACTACTTTTAACATGGTTGTTCCATTTGTCTTCCTGTAATCAATATAAAATATTCTGTTTTTAAACAAGTGTCATTGTCAAATAGTTAGTTGGGTCAAATCAGATCTCTGCCCAACAATCATAATAATTTATTACAATTAAGAAATTCGAAATTCGAAATTGCCATAAATGGCAAAAATTTTCCAAATTCAAATTTACCAAAAACGGAATAAATTTCCAGAAATTTAAATTTCCAAAATATTTTATTTTGGGGGATGTCACATCCTTTCCCCCTTCAATAAAACACTGTCCTCAGTGTTCGTTCCTTTCTTGGAATAAGATTGGATGAGATTTTCGCAAATCTCCCTCCAATTCCCAAGTGGCCTCCTCAGGACTAAAGTGCTTCCATTGCACCTTTACCTGAGCGACGACTCTATTCCGAAGCGCTATTTCTCTCCAGTCCAGAATGTGTAGGGGTTCCACCTAGAATTCGCCTACGGGTTCCACCTGTACCAAGTTCCAATCAATCATATGAGTAGGGTCGTGAACATATTTTTTCAATAAAGAAGCATGAAATACATTATGAATTCTTAGATTGGATGGAAGTGCAAGTTGATATGCTACAGGTCCAATTCGAGCTAGTATCTCGAAGGGCCCACAAAACTTGGGTGCCAACTTGGCACAGTTTCCTAACTTCAATGAGCTTTTTTAGGCTTTGACCTTCAAGTACACATGGTCTCCTGCTTGAAAATCTAAGTGTCTTCTTTTCTAATCTGCATAGCTCTTCTTCTTGTCCTTTGCTTCCTTCAAGTTCTGTTGTACCTTTCTTACCATGTTCTCCATTTCCTGGAGCATCTATGGTCCAAACATGAGTCTGTCAGCTGGGTTATCCCAATGAATTGGAGTCGTACACTTTCTGTCATACAGTACTTTGAAAGGGCTCAATTTTGCTGAAGTTTTGGTACCCATTGTTATATGAAAATTCTACCAAGTGTATATAGTCCTCCCACTTGTTCGGTTTCAATCTTACGTACATGCGGAGCATATCCTCTATGATTTGATTTTTCCTTTCGGTTTTCCCATCCGTTTGTGGATGATAACTCGTACTGAAATTCAAATGGGTATTTAGCCCTGCAAATAATTCCTTCCAAAAGGCGGATGTGAATTTTACGTCTCTATCTGAAATCACCATTTTAGGAATACCATGTAGTCTAAAAATTTCTTTCATGAATATTTCAACAATGTTTATAGCTTTAAAAGTAGACTTTACAGGAATAAAGTGTGCAAACTTACTGATTTTGTCGATTACGACCGTGATAGAATCATTTTGTTTCTGAGTTTTAGGCAAACCTGTTATAAAGTCGAGCAATATAGTCTCCCATTTCCATTCTGGTACTGGTAATGGTTGTAATAGGCTGACTGGATGCTGGTGCTCGGCCTTAACCTACTGACAATCTTGGCACCTAGCCAAGTATTCTACTATTTCTCCCTTCATATTAGGCCAATAAAATAGCTTCCTAAGTGTTGTTATCGTTTTCTGGTAACCTGGGTGGCCAGAATACAGTTTCTTATGCACTTTGTCCAAGACTGTTAATTTTAACTCTGCTGAATCTGGTATGTAAAGTCTGTTTTTAAATCAGAGCAGTCCCTTCTTGTCGATACTTGGATCTGGTTTATCTAAGTTCGTGGTACTGTTCGATAATTCTACCATTATTTTAGTATAGTCTTCGTCATTAATACCTGTCGTCCTTATTCTTTGTTCCAGATCACTTTCTGCCCTGCTGATATTCATCTCAAATAACCCATGGACTCTTCTACTTAAAGCGTCTGCTACTTTATTTTCCTTGCCCTTGATATGTCTGACCTCAAAGTTGAATTTGCTCAAGAAGGATAACCACCTTGCTTGTCTTGTGTTAAGATATGGTTGGTTAAACAAATATTTCACCCCACTATTGTCCGTTAATAATAGAAATTTTCTGCCCATTATGTAGTGTCGCCACATCTTTACGGCATGTATTACTGCTGCCAATTCTAATTCATGAGTGACATAATTTCACTCGGGTTCTTTTAATTTCCAAGACTCATAACAAATAACGTGTCCTTCCTGAGTTAGGACACCACCTAGCCATTCTTTACTTCCATCAACACATACGGTGAAATCTTTATCTGGGTCTGCTACTTTCAGTATGGGTGTCGTTGTCAATAATTCCTTTAGTTTGTTGAAGCTATTTTGACACTTCTCTGACCAGTTAAACCTGGTTCCTTTCTTTTGTAATGATGTGATAGGGTAGGCTATCTTGGAAAACCATTCTATAAACCTACGGTAATATACGGTGATTCCCATGAATGGCTGTATATCCACTACATCTTTAGGTACCGACCATTCCATAATGGATTTTGTCTTCTCCGGGTCTATGGTAATGCCCTCTGCTGAAATTACATGGCCAAGATATTGTATCTCTTTTTGATAGAAGTCACACTTGTCAAATTTGGCGTACAGTTTGTGCTTCCTTAACGTTTGCAACACTATGCTTAAGTGTTCCTCATGTTCCTCCTCTGTCTTTGAATAGACCAGGATGTCGTCGATAAATACTACCACGAACTTGTACAAGTACTCACTAAAAACACTGTTCATTACGTACATAAACGTGGCTAGGGTGTTAGTGAGTCCGAAAGGTATCACTACAAACTCGTAGTGTCCATATCTTGTCTGAAAATCTATTTTGTTTATGTCCTCATCTTTTATCCGAACTTGATGATAACCGGATCGTAAATCCAATTTTGAAAAGATCTTGGCTCTTCCTACTTGATCGAACAAATCATTTATCCTTGGTAAGGGGTATTTATTCTTAATAGTCATTTTTTTCAATTGTCTATAATTGATACATAGTCTTAGCGTACCATATTTCTTTTTCACAAAGAGAACTGGTGCTCCCCAAGGTGAGACACTCGGTCTGATATTCTCTTTGTCCAACAATTCCTGTAATTGTATTTTTAGTTCTGTCAGTTCTGGTAGACTCATTCAGTACGATGCTTTTGAGATGGGGCCTGAACCAGGTAGTAGGTCTATGGAGAAGTCTATTTCCCTTCTATGTGGTAATTCTGGTATTTCATCCACAAACACATCTCTGAAATCACATAGAACAACAAAGTCTTCTAACTTTGTCTTGTCTTCTTTTTCTACTAGATTCGTCACTTGGATGGCATAAACTTGACATCCCTTTCTCATACATTTCTTTAGTTGCATCACTGAAATTTGTATGACTGATATCGATTTTGGTATACCTTGGGCTGTCCTAGTAGTGCCAACATCATATTTATAGCTAAGCATCTTTGTATAACAATTTAATATTGCTTTGTGTCATTCCAACCAATCCATCCCAATAAACATATCGTAAGATCCTAGTGGTAGGATGTTCAGATCGATCCTTATAGTTTGACCATCTAAGCTGAAATCAAAATCCAAAATATAGTTAATTACTTTCCTTTTTGTACCTGTCACTAGTTGCACAAGGCATGATTTTGCGTGCTTCAGTCTCTTAAGTTTATTTGACTCTACTACCTTCGGAGTAATATAATTTAATGTTGCTCTGGGGTCAATTAAAATAGAAATTCAAGTGTCATGGATTTTACCTTTGATTTCCACCACCGAGGACTAGTGGCCAACTTATCGACCATCAATGGCTACATTTATCCGATGTAGGCTCCTGCCCATGTCTCCCACTATCGAGGATTCTTGCAGATTATGAACGACAGTTCTGTTTTCTGAAATCAAAAGTGGACAGTTCCTCCTTAGATGAGGGTCTCCACATTCCCAAAACTTTAGTGGCTCGCGGGGGTTGTCCCCAAACTTCTTCATTCCCAGGTTTACCAATTTAGCACTGCCCAACATATTTGGGTGGTTGAAGTGAGAATCTTTTCTCGGGAAACTTTTTACTGTATTCTGATGAGGAGCTGGTTGGTACCCCTTCTTCCACTGGTTCATTCGATCTTGTTTCTTATCCTTCCAGGCTTTGGGAAACTCCATCCATTGGTTATACTGATCATAGCACATTTGTGTTTTCCTGAATACCTCACTCAAGGATTTAGGGTTTTCAAACTCAATCCTGTCCCGGTAGGACTGTGGTAAGCAGCTTAAGAATCACTATATTTTTACCTTATCCTCTCGGATGTATGGTACGAACCTTAACAGTTCCAGAAATTTATTTATAAGGTCCTCCATCATCATCTGTCCGAGTCATAACTCGTAAAATTCTTTTGTCTTCCTTTCATAATAATTTTCAAAAAGGTATTGTTTCTTGAAATACTTCTTAAAGTTAGACCATTCCAACTGTTTCTCCTTTAGGCCCTTGGCCAATTTTAGATCTTGCCACCAAATACTGGCCTTCCCTTTTAGATTGTAAATGGCCATCCTGACCTTCATGTTGCTGGAATAGTTATATATTTGGAAGTACTTTTTGATGTCCAACATCCATGTCTCTGCTTCTTCTCCTATCCTGGATTCTCCATCAAAGATAGCGGGTTTAATCTTTTTAAATTCCCCTTCAAGGTGGTCTACTTGTTTTCTTTTTCTGTCCGTTTTTGTTCCATCTTCAGCTGGAGGCGTTCCTTGAGATGAACTATCTCCTTTTTCTGTTTCTAGCCCTGAGTTCTTGGAGGCTCTCTTGCTAACTTCTTCGTCGTTATTATTGTCTTTTAGGCTTTTCTGGGTCACTATACTGCACAACAAGACTTCATTTATCTCCTGCTATTCTTGTTGTGCCTTCTTCAATTTTTCATTGTTGGCTTTAAAGATCTATAGCTCAACAATCAGGTTCCTCATTGTTTCCAACACTTCTGTGGGTGAGCTTCCATCACTGTTCTACCTTGCATCTCGAGGAGGTCTTTGCTGTGGATTTTCTTCCATCCTGTTTTCTGCATTGTCCTGAGCTGCCATACTTAATCACCAAAACAGAAAAAGTTTTTTGTTTGTAACCAAATGATTTATTAGTTTTTTTATTTAAAATAGAATATATATTAAGCACTACAGTGGACCTGTTCAGGCCCAGTGTTGTAACTTTTTCTCTGATACCATATGTAATGGACCTCGAATTTATCATAATTTTTTTTTATTTTTTTATTTTTTTTCTGTGGTACAATATTTACCATTTATCTTTGTTTAATCAACTCGTAAGGTGGGTACTTACACTTTGTTTTTGATTTGCATAAACTTATGACATACTAGCTCAATACTCGTAAGAGAGGTTTCCATCAAATACAAGTATTTTCTAACTCATGCTTTATTATAAAGACTTCAATACAATACCCATATCTACCTATACACTAGGATTTGAATTTCAGTTCCCTTGTTCTAATAGAATCAGGCTATTGGATTTTGCACATAAATTTATGTCCTCGGGAGTTAAATGCTTGTACACTTACCTAACTATGTCAAAATTAGACTTTAAGTCCTGAATGTAGTATGTGACAGGAAAGGGTTTAAGGATATTAATGATGGTTTAGGAGTGGTTTCAAATTATTTTTCCTTTGATGGCTTCATTTTAGTTATGTTACAACTCGTCTCCACCATAACGAATTGAAACCGATCAAATCCACATCATTATCTGCATAACTAAACTAACTAACTCTCCTCCACTTGTTGGAGTAACGAAACGATAATTTCAGAGACAAAAGTTTTGGCAGCCGATTAGTTTCACTGGGCAGTCATGGTTTTACTGTTGTTTAACTTCGTATCTTCTGCATTAAGGGGGGGGCGGATGTACCTTTCAGGAGGAGTTTAAGGATCTATTCTGAAATTAATTAGGTTCCTACTAACCTCAGTTCTCGATGACTCTTCCTCTTATTCCTCCCAATCCTGATGCACTACCTTTGCCCTAGTGTAAGGATTGTACCACCCATGCTGTAAAGAGTGGTACTCGTCCCTCTTAGGTTTTGGCGGTCTCATTTCTACCCTTGTGCCTCCAAAGGAGAGGGTTTTGTATTATGCATTTTTCCACAGGGAAATCTTACCACCTTTGCGAGAAACCTTTAGTGAAGCCAACAACAATATCTGACTACCTGGTAAGTTCTTTTAGGGGAATGCCATATTTCAAGCTCGAAACAGAGTTTTCTGTTTTGGTTGGTACCGAGAAAGATTTTTCTTTCTGTAAACTTTACTATGGATTTACAGACCCTCTTTACTTTCGATAGTCATGTTCAAAGTCTACACGTTTCTCCTTTTATTTTGGTAACGACTGTAGAAGAGGTTTTCTTGTTGTATCTGTGAGTCACTAATCTTTCCTCTGTGAACCTAAGGTCATACTTCGTGTCCACTATTTGTGTCCCATGGGTTTATTTCCGGTTCAATCTTTTTGTTTACCCTATAACTAGCAACTATACTTGGGAGTAACTTAGAGTAGTTCAGAAGAGTTTATACCTTCGTCGTGTGAAGGCTCCAGGAAAATAAAAGGTCAATTTGGATTCTTAACGTATATGTTTCTCCTCTGTGACTGATGCATATCATTTGTAGTAAGGTAGTGGTCTACCAGTAATTTATCTCTTGTTGAGTTAGGTTACTCTCCACGAGGACTTCTATTGGCTATGTGTATGATACCGCTCTTTACGTTCTTCATTTCGCTTGTAAAGGGTTTTTATCAAATGATTTATCTCTTGAATTCGCAATGCTATTTTTCAAAGTAATTATTTGATTCTATAAAAAGGGTTTCTTTGTATTAATTGTGGGACTCTTCTTGTTGCGAGGGTACCCACAAAGAACTCTAGGGCCATTCTCCCCTCGGCCAGGGTTGATTACAAAGAAAATAATGAGAACTGGAGGGTGTGGCGTTTCGGTCCCTAAGTTAAGTAATCCGACAAAGCTATGGTTATCAATCTACCCTTTTGAGTTTATAATTTAAGGTTCTACTCCATATTTTCCTAATGTTTTTCGTGATAGCCGAATGCAGGTATGCCCATTTCAGAGCGCAGGTACTGTCCTCTGCTCATCATGACAAAGGTACTCGGGTTCCAAAATGTGACTCTTCCACTTGTTTCTGAAATCATGACATTGAGGTCATGATTCTGTTCATAGTTTTATGTTGTTAAAAGTAACCTTACTCATGCACCGATTTCCTATACCAGATATCTGAGGGCTAATCCCGTTTTGTTTTTGTTAAAGTTCCATTTAAGGATATACATATAGTCGAGCATGTTGTAGGAAATGACTAATATTCTAAATCTAGAATCTAGCGAAAACAGATCTAAGTTTTTGTTGTTGGGAAAACTCTTAAATAAGTTAAGCTTAGAAGTGGTGGAATATTATTTCTATTTGGAAGTAGCTTATCCTCGACATTCTGTACATTACTTCTATACTTGAAAGTGTTCAGAAATCTTTAAACAATTATAATAGCCATCTTTTCCTGACTATATTAATGTCTGTAAGATTAGTCTCTTGTTAATGTAATTCTTATTTGGAAAAAATACCCCAACGGGGATCGTTTCAGAGGTCTCACATCTTCAACTCTTTGCGTATTTGTATGTGTTTGTTTTTTGATCGGTTGCATCTTCAACATAGATTGCATTACTCTGTAATTTCTTAAAAAACATTTTTCTGTAAATGCAAAGAAAATTTAACAGATATCCTATATGGTAATGCTACAACCATAAAATTCTTTGTTCCTCCCTGTGCACAACATATGTAAGATGTGTCATACGTTGTTAATGTATTAGCGAGTTCATTTATTCATTTTCCAGTAGTATGATCCTAGCATGAATATCTCGTTAAGTTTAGGGTATTCTTGCTCCTTCGATTATGTTCATTCCCATATGCTTCATTATTTCAGTTCTATCCAAGTTCGACTACATATGTGATTCTGTTCTAGGAATAAAAATTTTTAGAATGAAATATATACATGCCTATAATAGATCTGTTCGTTCATGGATATATATTCGTTTCCTATTAAAGTTTCATTTCAGGAAACATTTCCATAATTAAACCGTACGGTCTATTTGCTGAATTCTATAAGGGTATCATATCTTTTATATTTACATACAGGTTCTAAATCCATAGTAGGGGTTACTAAGGGGATGATTCCAAAATTTAACTAGTGTAACTATTCGCTAGTTAAGTGGACTGCATATTTCATGAAACCGAACAGCCTTTGTCTAGGTTATTGCATGCATACCAACTTTAAGGATTCCACTATAACAATAACCAATTCATCCCATAGAGGTAGAAATACTAAATATGTTGATACAAAAAAAGACTTATAGCAATTATGTGATCATTAAAACAGATGCTAGAAATCATTTCCATTCATCTGTATCAAGTACAGTACATCCAATATAAAATCAATTCGGACAGATAGAGTTTAGAGTAGCATATCTGAACTAAACTCATGGGAAAACAAAGGGAACAACCATGTTCCTCCCAATCGTAGAACCAAGAAGCCATGATCACTTTCCCGATTCACCCCCTAGCCTAACCATGATTCCATAAGGGCAAACTTGGAAATCCCTCTACAACACTGTCATTCAATTCAATCGCCTTTCCCCTTGCCTCACACCCTTCCAGTGTTCATAACAACAAGTGAAAAAAAAGAATCAATAGTCTCTTTCCTAGCATACTTAGCAGTGTCCTTCCTCCTCACATATGCTTATTTGTAACTTGCCTAGGTGTTTTCCCTTCCTTGGGAATTTTCGCAGCTTCCTAAATCCCTGATTTTCAGGGGCTGCCAATGGCCAAATCACTAATTTTCCACTTGTAAAAATCAGCCTAGGGGTAGTTCCAACATGTTCCCCACTCATGGAGTCATGGTCAACTACTTTTAACATGGTTGTTCCATTTGTCTTCCTACAATCAATATAAAATATTTTGTTTTTAAACAAGTGTCATTGTCAAATAGTTAGTTGGGTCAAATCAGATCTCTGCCCAATAGTCATAATAATTTTTTACAATTAATAAATTCGAAATTCGGAATTGCCATAAATGGAAAAATTTTCCAAATTCGAATTTACAAAAAACGGAATAAATTTCCAGAAATTTAAATTTCCAAAATATTTTATTTTTGGGGATGTCACATAGATCAACAATGATAGAAATCTTGGAAGAATCTACCAACAACCCCTTTTTGCACACAATGTGTCCTAACAACACTCCAAAATGTGAAAATAAAATACACTTCTTCAGATTCAGGGCAATTTGACATTGCCTACGCTTATCTAACATTAATCTCAAACATTCAATATGATCTTTCAGTGGGCTAAAGATGGTCCAATCATCAAAGTATTCTTCCAAAAACTTGTGTAAAAAGTCCTTAAATGCTTTGACCACCACCCTGGAAAAGATGGCGGGTGCATTCTTCAAGCCAAAAGGCATCACAATGTACTGAAAAGAACCCCATTCTGTTGCAAATGTAGTCTTATGTCAGTCTTCCTTAACAATTTTGATCTGGTGATAGCCTAAAAATCCATCTGTGAATGAATAAACTTCCTGTCCTCCTACATTATCTAGAACCTCATCAGTAAAAGGTGTAGGAAATGGATCATGTAAACATGCATCATTCAATTTCCTTAGATCCACACAGATTCTGATTTCTCCCGACTTCTTATATTTGACCACCATAGGGCTGATCCATTTCGATTCTTCATCTGGTTCTATGATTCCTGCTTCCAACATTCTATCTAATTCAATCTTAACTTTTTGCTTATACTTGGGATTCAGTCTGTATGGTCTCTTCTTGATAGGTCTTGCATATGATCTCAAATGGATCTTCATTTCTCCCATGGTCCCTTTAATGACCTTCATGTCTGTGAACTTGGTTGGAAACAAGTCCTGATACTCATGCAATAATTCTATAATCTTACTACTAGTAGCATCATCCCAATAGTCTGCTACATTTGATAACTTACGTGTTTGTTCTGTTCTAATGTTAACTTTCTTAATTTTAATGGGTTTCCCTACAAAAGGTAATTCGATCCCTGACCCTTCTATATCGCTTTTACCTTCAGTTTCTGAAATGTTCACATTCCTAGGATCATAATCTTCATCAGCATTAATATTATAACAACCCTATAAACTCTAAAGAGGCGCAATCCATTCATCTTCTTCTTGTTCAAAAGGGGGGTTAGATACTTCCTCAAAGACCTTATGTCTTATAATTTCTAAAGCCTGATCTACTATGGGGTACTGACTTTCAAATACAAACGTAGCTATAAAGTTCTGGGTCATACCATACCAATCTGTAGTGGCTAAGCACAGTTCTTCTTGAAGATGCTAGTTGATAGGTGTAGTATACAAGGTGTTAAGGAACTTATGTACCCATTGTTCCTTGGGAATGCTTCTCTAGGATTCCTCATAACTTCACACATGGTCCTTAGGAATCTGACCTGTGTATCGAACTTTGCAACTTGTAGCTTGATCTGAAAAGTGCACTGTCATTAAGGTGCCACATTTTTCCCACTCTGCGATGTTCTTCTTATGTGTTCCCCACCATCTAGTTGGTGTTTCTTTCAAGGCTTCATCTAGTGCCAACATCCTCTGTTGTACTGGTACAATTTTCTCAAATTCAGCTAGAAATGTTTCTAAATGATTCAAGCCATCAAATGTAGGAATATTACTTACTTCTGTGCCAATCCAACACACGGCCTTGGTCAATCTGGCACACCTCCACGTAGAGACTTTATACATTCTATTCTTCCAATTCTCCAATGCTTCTTCTGAATCTGATGAGCATGCACTTTCACTTTGCCAACTAATATTTCCATGTGTTGTAGGATTAATATAATCACGTTGTCCTGTTGTAAGTTTATATATGTTCTCTAGCTCGTAGGCGCAGTCTTATTCTCTTATAGGTTTTGTTTATCTGTGACCTTCATCAGGATCGAGAGGTGTAATGACCTTAAGGCCATTACCCTCAAATGTCATTCTTCTCTTTTTTAGGTCAACAACAGTCAAATTGTTGAAAGCCTAATCAATTCCTAACAATGCAGGATAGGGAAAGATATCATCAACAATCTCAATCACTTCGAAATCTGCAAATGTCCTCACTCCATCGATGTCCATAGGGACATGCTTTAGTCTTCCAAAGGGGCTTACCGCCTGCTGGTTAGCCATCCTGAGCCTAATAAGAGAGTAAATCAATTTAGGCTTTCCCATCAGTTCCCAAGTCTACTTCGTCATAACATTTACTTATGATCCCAGGTCGAGGACCACATAGTCCACATCGTAGTCTCCAATCTGAGCACTAATGTGCAGTTCATTGCTTTTCCTCCTTTTCTTAGATACTCGATTCACATCTCTACTTAGCAAAGGATCTAATCTTCCAATTTCATATTGTCTTATCAGGTGTTGTAGTTCCTACAAAACTCTTTCATTTCTAATCAAATTGATACAAGTATATAATAAATCCATCAGCTTGGTTACCTCTTTTCCTAGCCTCAGTAGGATAGACTGATTGAATGATGGAAGCTTTTCACATTCCTTTAATTATGGTTGTTCCCTAGATGAAGAAGCTTGTTCTCCTACAAATTCTATCCTTGCTTCTTCAAAAGTGTATTTTTCCTTCCTTGGGTCAAACAATGGTGCCTTCTCTAAATCTCTCATGATCCCTGATCCATCTGTAGTCTTTCCTGGAGTCACCCTATATTCTCTTGTGATAGCACCTCCTCTAGTAATAAAAATGAATCTAGGTTCATCACCGCGAGGTTCAACTAAAATTAGTTGGACTTGTTGGTTTCCACCTCGTCTTTCCTAAAGTTTTGCTAACAATATTGGATAGTCTTCAATGACATAATCAAACAAATTACAATATTCGCAAGTAGTACAAGGGTTTTGACAATCCCTTGCCAAATGACCTGGTTGGGTGCAGTTATAGCAAATAATTTAACCTCATCCTAGACCCATTCCTCCTCCTCGTCCTCTTCCTCTGAATCCACCACGAGGGTTGAAGTTTCGTCTTCCTGGTGAATTGAAATGTGCATTATTTCCTTTTGAATGTAATTCTCCTTGAATTCTATATGTATCCCTTGATATTTTATGCATGAGGTCATAAGACCTACAATCCTTCTCATCATGCCACACAGATTCATAGTATGTACAATAAAGGTTGGTGGGTGTCTGGACATATTTCTGCATATAATAGCATTCACCAGGGCGATGTCTAGTTCTACATACCTCACACCATGGTATAGTAGCTTGCTTCAAAGGGTTAGGAGCTCCAGAGGCAAGTATTAATTAAACAAGGGACAATGATCTTTGTCATGGCCCTCTGATTTACATCTGATACACCAGATGTCTTCTCTTTTCTCTTTTTCTTTATCTTTCTTCATGTCTTCAACCTGTAAAGATAAACTAGTTAATTGATTTAAAATCTGACTCATACCTAGACTGGATTCTCCTACAGGGGTTGCTTCTAGTTTCATAGCAATCTCTAATGCTTCAGCCTATGTAGCGACTTTCTATTGCATAAGAGGAACTCTAATATGTGGTAGGAGGGCAGCGATGAACCATTCCTTATGATGTTCATCCAGAATCTGAAAACTTAAATGGCCTATCAGGGTTTTAAACCTCTAATCAAACTCCCAAACAGGTTCAGTCACCTTCTTCTTGATTTCTTTCAACTCTGTAATGCACTATGACTCCGACTTGGGTTTCTTGAACTCCACACTCAACGCAGTATTAATGTCATTCAATGGGCTAGGTTGTACATATCCTGAAACAAACTTCATATACTAGCTCAATGCGTGATTCCTAAAGGTAGTACTAAATTGAGCTCTCTTAACAGCTTCATCGGTGACTTGCTTAATGCTCCATATAGCTTCACATAAGAACCAATGTTGATCAAGATCCTCAGATCCATCTCCTCTAAAAATAGGTATCTTCATTTCATCTGCCATAGATCTTCCTTGGTTTCTCGATTGAGTATGTACTAAACCACTTGTAACAATACTTTGATTTCTTTGACTACTCTAGTTACTCTAGTTACTTAATACTGCTAAAAAAATAGGAGGAGTAATAATACTTACTTCGACAGTAGGCGCAGTCCCTGAAGTTCTTGGTTCTTCTCGACGAAGTTCGTTAGCCTTCCCTTCCTCTTCCCTTGTGAACTCTGAATATTATTCGTTTGATCTCTCTGCTTCTTCCGCACTGTAGAAATCTTCGTCTTGTGCCAAAGGTCCGTAACTCTGCTTAAATAGGTTCACAAGAGGAACCTTCCTGAGTGATCTTCCAATGCGTGTGTGTCCAACCTCTGCATCACTATCGCTATCTGGATTCTTGAACATTATCTTTAAAATCCAAATGATTACTGTATCTTCAAGATATTCTTCTCATGTAATAGCATCTTAATCTTTAGCTTCAAAAAGTGTAGAAACTTTCCTCTAGGTCCCTTAAAGAAATACATCTCAGCTTGACTATATGACTCTACCATGTCAATAGAAAACTTAGAAATGTACCCTCCAATAGTGCTATCAAACAAAAGATCCACTACTCTAGACACAATGTTATCGACCCTCTTGAATTTCTTAATCAACTTCATTGTCCAAACCATAGGTTGTCTAGATATGATCTCAAACTAAGTGTTTGCTAATCTGGCTAGCCACTCGTACACCTCCTTGTGAACTTCTGCAAAGAAAAGATCATGTACGTCAGTGAATATGTACCTTCCCAACCAGTATTCTATGCTAATGCTAGGGTTCTTGTTCTGATCTTCGGTGAAGTCCCTTTCTTTCTCTTCTATCCACTTTTGAATCTTTGTCTTTGATGGAAACCACCTTGACATTCCCTCAAGAAGATCTTGGTCCCGACAACAAAACCATTTGCTGTCACAAGGGAAGAACCAGGGTTCAACTCTAACAACGCACCAACAAACCCTAAATACTGGTCCTTTCAGAAACACCTGTGAAGCAGATTAAGTCTCACCCGAAGTAGCAATAGGAGGGTTGCATGACACAAGTGTCTACAACCAGAGGAAGTGCAAGATGATTTCGGAATAACAACACAAGGAAACCTAGAGATTCTTAACCATATTATGTCTAGCTTCGCGAAGTTAACTATATCTCATTGTCTTCAACAGGAACAATAAAAATGCATAATAGTATAATAGATATAAAATAGCACAACATCAACCACATGAACAACAAGATTTATGTGGTTCACCCTCTCCCTAGGGCTATGTGGGCCTAGGGTTTTGGTACCTAGGATTTTGGTACCTAGGGTTTTGGTACCTAGGGTTTCTAAGAGTCATAGAAGGATAAATAGAGGTCTAAAAGAGTGGACAGGGGTTGGTTTTTGTTGGTGTGGATCTAGAGAGATTGAACTATAGAAGTGGATGTTTGTATTTTGAGATCTTCAGCTGGTGTTTTGAGGACTTTGCCACCCTATTCTTCCTTCTTCTCCGTGAGGTGTTCCAAAGCATCTATTAGTGCCTTCTTTCGCTTGTTGACCTGTCCACGAATCATCTTCCTTGCTTCTTTGTTTTCCATGATCTTCTCCTTTATTGACTCACTTTTCCCTTACCTTGCTCCTTCTTTTCTACTTCTTTAACCATTTCGCCCCCTCTTCAGTTTGTGTGCCATCCATGCTCTTCATACCTTGTCTTTATTCTTCTTTAATCTTTCCTTTCTTCCTTAATACATGACCAAGGGCCAACAAAAAACATTTCCAAGACTATGCAAATTGATATCTCTATGAAACCTAGCATTGTAGAAAACATATTGATTGGAGATGATTTCTCTCAAGATCAAATTTAAACTTATATTTCTCTATTTAAGGATTTTCACATTTTCTTTGCTTGGCCTTATCAAGAAATTCCAAGCATATATCCCCATATTGTTGAACACAAAATTAATACTTATGATTATGATAGGCCTATTTGGAAGAAGCTATGATTAGTCACTTCAATGAAAACAACCGCCATTAAGGGAGAGGTAGAGAAATTGCTTCATGTTGGTTTTATCTACTTGGTTCCCTTGATTGAATGGTTTTCCAACTCAATTCTTGTTGATAAAAAATAGGGGACCATTAGAGTTGTTGAATAGGTGACAACTCTTTTGGATTTATGTTGGATTGTTACTAGGATTCAGCCATATCTCAACCAATTAACCCAAGATAATTGGATATGGAAGTTGATTAATTAATTCCTTCAGGGGAATCATTGCTATATATTGTAACTCATAGATGAAAAAATATATGTGAGGTGGTAAGCTTGATGCTGAGATTTTTTAATCTCCTAATTTCATCAATAAGAATATCGATTTCCATTGTCGTGTGGATGTTTCCTTGCTAAAAGTTTTACCATGTCAATGTTGTCTCATGTGTGATTGTTATTTTCCATTTTGTTTATTCTTTTCTCCTTAATAATTTCTCTGTGAGCTTAAAAGTTCAACAAGTGGTATCAGAGTGTGTGAGTCGAGATGACGAGTGTAGAGAGTTTGAGATGAGCTGATTTGCATGAATTGAGGTAGAGGCGTGAGCCATTAGGAAAGATCTCTGTGTTATGAAGAGAGCAATCTCTCAGTGTATGTGTTGAAGAAAGAACAATCAATCCCATGTTGAGAGGGAGAGGGTCTACAAAACTTTCACATCGAAGTTCAATCCGCATGTTGGAGCATTGGAGCCCACCAAGGTTGAGAAACCTTTGTATAAATTGCTTGTGAAGGCCAAGTAGGGTTAATGGTTGGG
>SNQJ01S0117035.1:33658-47214 GCA_010110895.2 Picea sitchensis | reverse complement strand
CCTCTTGTGAGTTTCAACCTTGTGAGCATCAAAAAACAAAACACTTGCAAATAATCAAGTCTTCAAAAACCAGTGCTCTGATACCAACTTGATCTAAAAATGAAGAAGACTTGTATTCTTGAAAATATTTGCAAGTTAAATTTATGTGTTAAAAGAAAATGGATCAACTTTGCAACACAACTTTTAATAGGATTTACTCATTCAAGATGCATATAACAACAGCATAATCAATGAACATAAAACACATAACACAACAAATGATAAAGGAGTTCACCCCTCTCTTGGGCTACATCTCTTGGTCCAGCTTCCAATGGATCATTTGTATTATTTGCTCAAAGTGCTCAAAAATGTACTTTACAATTCTCAAAATGACAAATAGACTGCTCCAATGGCTTCAGAACATCCAAAAATCCCTAGCTGGGCTTTTTCGGCACCTCGTTTGGCCAAAAAATGAAGTAGATAGGCTTCCTGGAAGTCTCCCCTTCAAGCTTATTGTCTATGCATCTACAAAATGCACCTCTCTTGGCTCAACCTAGCCCACATGCAATTTAAAGCGTAAAAACTTGGCACCAGGTGCAACCGCACAACCAGTCCAAACTGTCGAACAGTTACACACTGGCCCTAACTACCAAGGCCCGTGGGCACATGGTTGTCACATGACCGCGCGCTATACAACAGGGCTTAAGTTTTAAAAACCGTTTGATAACCATAATGTTAAAACCTGTGTGCATATATATGTTGGTCACATGGTATACCAAACCGCGCATATATTTAAACGGTTATAACATAGTTACGGTGGGTCTAACCGATGTGGCTCCGGTCGCATACAATATAACATATAACCATGGGCCAAGGCTTAGCCCCGGCCCGGTCCACGCCCCCACATACATTTAAACAATGTTAAATAAAATGCAATACATATATATAACAAGGAACATGTGTGGGCACGTCAGTTGGGCGGCCTTTCCCAAAGCTTTACCCTACCCAGAGGTCATGGGGTCGACTCTTGCTGAGTGCAAAGGTTTTAACCAACAAACAGGTGACACGTGGTGGCCTTTGATTGGGCCACGTGTCGCCACCCCATTCACTGCCAAAAAACCACATCACATGCCAACTGACCAATAACTGTCTGCCACATCAGCGTACGGCATGCCACGTCAGCTGTATGGCCTTCCACGTCATCGTTCGTATGGACTGTACGGATTATACAGTCAGCATCCCTTTTTTGCCTTTTTGCCATTTTGAACAAAACGTGATATCTCTCGCTCCCGACGTCCGCTTGAACCCAAACGAGTTGCATTAGGTTCACAATGACGAGGCCTACGCTCTCGTTCAATTTGAAGCGATTTTGAGCACTTTGAATTTTTGAGCAAAATTTGATCCCCTGATCATGAGTGCACCTAGAGTCGACTACCCATTTGTTCTTCACATAATGAGACAACAAGGCTTGAGAAGTTCTAACTTGGAAGGTGAAATTATCAGTGGGTCTGTGTACAATGGACACATCTCCTTCAAGGCATTTAACCTTCTCCTATAAGTTGTCTCGCTCCTTACAGAAGTCCTTCTTCACAGGTCCAGTCTTTCCTCTGGACTAACGTGTCTTCTTCTTTCGACTTCCATGAGGTGCATCTATCTACCCTTTAGGTGTTTAGTCACAATATGCAGGTTTTTGTGTAGAGGAATCAAACCATACTCTATCCATGTGATCCATCTTGCTCTTTCCCTTGAGAAAGTGAGCTTGATGTTTACCACCGAGCTTTCCTTCTTCAAGTAGTATGTGCTAACCAGTAATCAAAATACCATAGAAAGATTCAAAGGTGTAATCCTTACCATATTCCTTTTATGATTTCCAGTTGGTGTGGAAAATTGACATGAACACGTAAAATGGTGTTCTCAAGTTCATCAGGACCATCTCGATGAGTTGTCCATATTTCTTATGGTAGTTCTTTCCATATTCTCCCAATTTCAACTAGAGTTCTTTGATACATGAAAAATAGTCCTATATTGCTTCAAAAGACTGAGGATTGAGAGAGATCAACTCTTTCTCCAACTCCATGATGTGGCTCTCATTGACTCAGTTGAACAACAACTTTAGCTTCCTCCAGAATTGATGAGGGAAATTGATTCCGCTGAGGTGAAATAGAATATCATGTGAGATGTAGGTCGTGATGACCCCCACAACCTCATCCTTCTTTCCATCAACAATGCACTTCTCCTGGTTGTCTATTGAGTCTGGAATCACAATCTTTGTATACTACCACAGTCCTTTTCTCTTCAGTAGGGTTTCCATATCTGGTGCCCATACTGCATAATTTTATTTGTTCAGAACAACAAGCTAAATCTTCAAAGACACCTTTGATATCTTGATAGAAACTATTTTCAAAGGTTCTAATCAGAAAACCACTGACCTAGAGTTAATCACACAAAATATTAGGCTTGGAAAGGTTTTTAGATAACCAGTCAAGGTTTTAAACCATCGGCTCTAATACCATGCTGGGAAATAGGGTAGAACACAACATGAAATAGAAAACATAGTACTGCAGACAATAGAAGAGGAACAAAAAATTCCAAATACAGAGGGTGGTATCTAAAGGAATCATTACAACACTTAAAAAGTGCATTGTGATCAGAACATCACAATGAATATTTGATATTCTTGATCACCATGATCACCATGATCACTTGATCACCTTATGTATAATGACCCAAGGGGTCTGCTACTTATATCCTCAAGATCTAACCAACTTCCATATAATCCAAAATATCTTGTCCACATGTAACCATCAATTGTGAGGGTTGACTCCACCAAATATGCACTGTCGAGTTGTCTCAACAAGGATGCTCGACCCAACCAGCTATACGTCCAACTCGTAGTCTCTTGTTGGGTTGGTCGATCCACCATTCGACTATCTTCGTCTGTTGGTCAACTGTTTGACCAATAGGCATGTCGACTACTCGATCGAATGTTGTAGTATGTTGGTCGATCACCCAACCAACTATATCTAGATATAGGTCGACCATCCAACTGACTAAATCCAAGAGATTTGTGATGAACCATCAATTCTTGATTTTCCAACAACATGAACGTTGCTAAATAAAAAAATTAAGACGTCGATACAATGGAAGAAACATCAAAATTCACAATACATTTTATGAGGAGTATGGCCTTTAATATCAATTTAATGACAATTAGGAACATTGTTAAATCAAGATTTAACGGTGAGACAATTGAGACACACTTGTTGGCAAATAAGCATTCTTAAATATAAATATTTTGATAGTTTTAATGTAATATGTTGATATAGTGATGCTTATAAAATGGTGTCAAATTCAAACCAAATTAAAGTAGGAAGATCTTCTTGAAAGACTTTATTTTTACGCTTTATCGTTGAAAAAATGCCATTTCAACATCATTTTTTGAACCTAAATATAGTAGTGCAAGATTTCAAATGTTTGAAAACCAACGCCCTTCCAACTCGTAGCTAGGGTCAAAACAAAAGTCCAAGGTTCCCAACTGTTGCAACTAGCCTACAGTTTCTCACTCCCCACATGGATGTTCCACTCCAAGAGGTGTTCCCCTTCTCCACGCAGTAGTCCTCTAACTGCCCCACTTCCCTTCCAGGGTTTCAACAATATTCCATACATGAAGTCTTAGAGCCCTATAGCTAATTCCTAGTGCACCAAGGAACAATTACCAATAGTTCTCTCACCCGGAGAGAATTCTCATGGACCTAAAAACCCGCCTCTTCAACAACACATGAGCCTAACAACCCACCTCTTCAACAACACACAAGCCTGGAAACCTACCTCTTCAGTTCAAAATAGCATGTCCACTAGCTAAAACAACTCCCATGTACAGGTAAAGAGATGGCAGCAGTAGTGTATGGAGGATGATAGGAGAGAATGATGGAATAATCATCCAAGAATTATGGGAATTACACTAAATCCCCCTATTATATATGCATGTTCCCTTTATGACACTTGGAACCCAAAGGAACTATCTTGTCCCCCACTTGTAACTATTCCTCTTCCATGGAAAATTAGGATATATGTATATCCATAAATTAGACTTTAGGAATATTAATATAATATTCCTCTATGATTAATCCCCTTTATCTTATCCCCTTTCCTAGACTCTTAGTCCCCCTTTCCATTTCCAGTGAATTTTATCCCCCCATACTCTTTTGTCTGGTCAGTCTGCAATAGTGATGTATTTTATTAATAATATGAGTGCTTACATATCACAATAATAGGCTCACTGGCCTTTTAGCATATAGGATCTTTGGCCTAATAATCACATAGGCATCATGGCCTATAATATCTTGGCTCACCATCCTATAAAACATATTTACATTTACAACTGGGAATCAACCCGGGGTATTACATTCCCCTCCCCCTTATTTATGCATTGTCCTCAGTGCATTATATACAATATACATTCAAAATTATGCAAAAAGCTCCATGCCTTTGTTATTTGAAGCTTGTTGTCTTTCTGGTTCTCTTTTTCCAAGCACCCAATTCATGTTTTCACACTTCAACTGAAATTCATTTGTTTTATTCCATAGAGTTTCTTCAAAAATTCATTCTTCTTATTGTGGCATTCTTGAGCTACCTCTCCTTGTTTCACTCACCCTTACAGGCTCAGACACCCTTTTACAGTTGCACAGTCCTTCAATGATCCATCTTACCAAGTATTTCACACACAAGGAGAGCGTTGGAACTCATTACCAGACCCCCACTAAGGTCTACTCTCTATGAAAAACATAAGGCTCCAGTGTCCAATTAGTATCCTTTCTGTCCAAGCATTCCATCTTTAATAATTATTATCTCATATGTAGCACATACATATAGTCATCATGAGACAATATTGTATCAATTTCCTGTAGAAATTCAAATTTATTTCATAAGTAAATTCAACTTTTTTCCAAAATCCAAAATTTCATCTCATATTTTCCTTACTGTTGTAACATCAAGCATTAATATTTCCTATGGATTTCAAAAGTGTCCTACTTGAGATCAGTTTTCCTACAATATTTTCATCTTGCATTCAGCTAAACAATTATTATTATTTCATGTACCATAAAATTATATTGTGATACTTACAAAGGCTCACAAATGATGTCAGAATTGTCTACACTTAACAATCCAATCACAACTATCAAATTATTTATTTAATAGAATGAAATTATCATTCTTTGTATGTGCATGTTCAACAATTAAGATTTGCATTCTTTCAATATCATTATTTTCATTACTCTATTCCCTGAACATAAATTTCCTATAGTCAATGCTCATGTGACTACTTTGGTTTTCAACTTGCTCGTTGCAATGTCTAACAACCCCTGAAATGTTCTCATCTCCATGAGTTAGTAATAATTGTATCATTTCAGCTATTAGCATAATCATTCTCGTTAAATAACATATATGCATGCATTCAAAAAACTACATTCAATCATAACAATTCTATTATGCATAAGTGCAACTCTACCACTTACACACTATGCATGAGTGCAATTTTCCATGCATATCTATTCAATTCACCTTTGCATTGATTTCATAATGCCATTTATCTAAGTCATGTATCCCACCATGGTGAGTTGGAAGGTTTGGCCAATGCCTCTGTGCATCATCCATACACTACCCTATGCTTGATCAATCATTTGTATGCCTTACTTTTCGACCCAAACACTATACCAAGAATATAATTATATGGTGCTCTTTAATGTTAGCAAAAATGTTGCATTCAAAACCTTACTATAAGCAAGAAGTTTCCTTGGATACTTCTATGGTACTAAATCCTTTCCATATCCATCCATGTCATGGCCTCATACATGACTAGCTTTACTAGCATTCATTCCTATAATAGGGCCATACCCTTTTATTTCTTTGGTTATTAACCTATAAACAACAAATTCATGACATGATAGTACATCACATGTATGCATTCAAATTATAAAATATTGTGATTTTATAAAATAAACTCTGGTTGAGGGAATTCTTACCTAGATTCCCTTTCATCAATTATGCAACATAGATTCATAAAATTCATGCTTGCACATAGTTTCCCTAAGATATTGGGTCGAGTACTATTGTTTTACCCCACACATATATCATAGATTTATAGCATAGATCAAACCCTTGTCTGTAGGAACCCTGAAAACCATAACCCTTGTTGTCGGAACGACACATAACCAAAACAAATGGAAACTTTTGCAGTGCAACCCTCCTTCTGTGTCGAGGTTACAAAATTCATACACAATTTCCCTATTAATATTTTTTGCATTTTGTCACTACATTATTCTTCAGGCTGGAGTATAACTCTCTAGGAGTTAAAATAAAAAGTATAGTGTTCCCACGAGCTCCCTTTTTCGGGACCTATCAGATTGGATTCCTCTCTTGACCCTGATAGTCGTGGTACCTATTACTTATAAGATTTTTTTTTCTCATGGACACACCCACCCTTCCTAACACCCTTATTTTCCACTTATCCCATTTGATTCCTCTCTTCACCCTAATCACAGTGGTATATATCACTTATAATCATTTTTTTCATGGACCAAGTCCCCTTCCCCGAAAACCTTATTTGGGGCCTCTTCCATTATCTTCTTCTCCTTGCACTGATCCCAGTGGTACCCTTCAACCATACTCTTTTCTGTGTGGACCCACCCACCCACTTCTTTCTTGGTTAATTCCCAAATGGACACCACTTGCAACCAAGAAATTATTTCCCTACAAGCTGACAACCAAAATCTAGACCATGAATTCAAAAATTGCTACCGTCAATACCAAAGTTGAGAACCTCACTTCCCAAGTTAATGGCCACTTTGACTCCCTCCAATCCACTCTCAACAAATGGATGAACCAATCCTAGGGCCCTACCTCCTATGAACAACCTTCACACTTAGAAGGTGCTAACTCCTCCCATACCATGGTCTTTCATTCCAACTCCCCTCATGGTGACCTCCATCTTCCCAGAGTTGAGGTGAATAAATTTGATGGCTTGGATCCCACGAGATGGGTCTCTCAAATGGAACATTATTTTTCCTAGCATGACATTACTAATGATTTGGCCAAACTATGTTACAGTTTCCTTTATCTAGATCATGAATGTTGGCAATGGTGGCAATGGCGTAAAAATTCACACAAAGGTTATGTTGCTTGGACACAATTTGTTGCAAATATCTATGAATGTTTTGAGACTGGAATACACCATTTGGACCATTTGGCCAAGCTGAAATGGTCTAGCACAGTGGAAGACAATATCAATTTCTTTGAGAAATTGTATTTTAGAACAAAGGGCATGTCTAATGTCTTCTTCAAGGAATGATTTATCAGTGGCATGAAGGATCACATCTAAGCCCATGTCCTAATGGATCACCCCCAAAATTGGTTGGAAGCTACTCAACATGCCAACGAATCACAAAAGGTTATCTATAAATTGTTGTGGATATTCCATTGGAACACTTCGTCACAACATATCTAATAAAACACTGAAATCTTTACTATTAAGGTTAATTTTTCCTTTAGATATCCATAATATTTAGTTACTAATTTTTTACTTATGCATGAAATAGATAAAATGCAGAAAATAGAGAACAATAAAATACATTCACACCATCCACAAATAAACACAAGATATGACCTGTGAAACCCAATATGGGAGAAAACCCAACTAGAAGGTGAGGTCGCTTTGCTCTCTTTTCTCTCGTATAGAAATGATGCAAGTATAAAGAAAGAGGCACTCTCCGAGGAGTTTCCTTTGACATATGGCCTATATGGCTTCTACAAAATCTCTCCTCCTCTATTATTCTCACAGAATACAACTCTCATATGTTCAACTTAGCTATGGAACAAGATACAATGAAAAATAATGGAACCCCTTCTCCTCCTAGTGGATTGGTATTTAACATAGCCTGATAGCCATCTAAGGGTAGGTTTCTGACTTCCTCAACCCCCAATTGTGATAGGGTTTTGGACCTTCTAGAACCTTCTTGAAATTACATATGTGGCTAGCCCCATATGTGTGAGTAATGGGGGCTAACAAGTCATCCTATCATACCATGGTGGTCAAAATAGTAGGTCAACTTGCGGGAAGCATAACTTTTGCATACGAGCTCTGATTAACGCGATTTTTTCACTATTGGAAATATTTCGATGTGAAGAATAACATCATGGGGTCCTAGCTTTGATGAAAAAATTTTAACCCCAAAATATGTTGTTTGATGCCTCAAAATGGCCCTGAAAGGTTCCGGACTCCAATTTTCCAAACTGGGACTTGCCACTAAAATGGCCCTGCAAGTTGATTCTCCATTTTTTCCACTCTGAAATGATCAAGATAGATGAAAAAAAATATAATGATCCAATCTGGATCAATAAGTAATGTCTTCCCAAAACCGAAAAACCTCCTTTATTCCTTGCCCTTGGCCCACCAATGCCACTCCTCTCAAGATACAGAAATTAACTCGGGCAAAAATGGTTGAAATCCAACTTAAGGGTCTTTGTTATAATTTTGATGACAAATATTTTTAGGGGCATAAGTGTATGTAACATAATCTTTTTATGGCCATTTTTAAGGATGTTCCTAAAGAGGATGTCAATGTTCCCCAGGTTGAAGAGCTACCCAAAGAAAATGATCCTACTCTACCCTCTGATCCACTAGAAGTTGAATTGTTGCTTTCACTAAATGCCCGCACTAGTTTTTCTTCTCCCCAAACCATCAAGTTAATTGGATATATTAAGCATAGGAAGTTCATTATCCTAGTTGACAGTGGCAACACCCATAATTTTATTCATCGCCGCATTGCTCAAGAGACAAATTTTTATATTCGTGCAATCAAAAAATTTCAAATCATGATTACAACTGGTGACTCCATGGAATGTGAGGGGCATTGTGAAAATGTGCACCTACAAATTGGTCAGTACCACCTAAAATCTCATATGTTTGCTATTGACATGAGCGATTGTGACATTATGCTAGGTGTTGAATGGTTACACACACTAGTCCCCATCACCATGTATTTTAAGGTCTTAACCATGTAATTCCAATAGGAGGGAAAACACAATAAGTTTTGAGGAATCACAGTAGGCTCCGTAGAGATCATCATCTCCCAGTGAATGGAAAATCTTCTCAAAAAAATTCATTCTATTATTCTTACCCAACTCCATTCTATTCAAGTTCGTTAGACCCCCTCACCTACTATGCATCCCAACCTCCAATCTCTACTCTCCCAACACCAAACTATTTTTAACAATCCCCAAGGACTTCCCCTTCCCATGACACCCATTAGCATTCCATTCCCCTGGTCCCTAGCAATGTTACCCCCAATGTTCACCCTTATCGTCATCCCTTTTCCCAGAAAAATGAAATTGAGAAAATTGTTCGAGAATTGCTAGAGGTAGGTGTTATTCATCCTAGTACTAGCACTTATTATTATCCTATAGTCATGGTACTCAAGAAGGAAGGAACTTGGTGCAAGTGTCCTAATTTTTTTGTCCTCAACAAAATCACAATCACAAAAAAATTCCCCATTCATGTCATTGATGAACTTTTGGATGAATTGAGTGGGGATCAGTACTTTACCAAACTTGATCTACATTATGGCTATAAATATATACATATGAAAGAGGAAGATATTCCCAAAACTTCCTTTTGCACTCATGAGGGTCACTATGAGTTCTTGGTCACACCCTTTGGCCTGTGTAATGCACCTTCCACTTTTCAAATTCTCATGAATCATCTCTTTCATTCTTTCCTCTGTCATTTTGTCTTAGTTTTATTTGAATATGTTATCATCTATTGATATGTAAATTGTCATGGATATTCCACTAGAATAGTTCATCACAACAGATCTGATAAATAAAACTGAAATCTACACTATGAAGGTTAAATTCCTTTAGATTTTGAAATATTTAGTTATTGATTTTCTTCTTATGCATGAAATAGATAAAATGCAGAAAATAGAGAAAAATAAATTACAATCACACACCATCCACAAGATAACACAAATATTTGTTATGAGAAACCCTTACGGGAGAAAAACTAGATAAAAGGTGAGGTTGTTTTGCTCTATTTTCTCTGGTATGGAAATAATGCAAGTACAAAGGAGAAGGCACTCTCTGTGGAGTTACCTAAGACCTGTGGCATCTTAGGATAATACAAAATATTAACCCCTTTTATTATTCTTTCTAATTTCCCACTCCCATTTGTTCTTCTTTTCTATGGAACAAAATACAATAGCATAGAATGGAACCCCTTCTCCTCCTAGTGACCCGATATTTAACATAACCTGATAGCCATATGTAAGATACCAGATTTAATATCATTTTCAAAAACATGAATACTCATCAGATATCAATGGAACAATGAAATATTGATTAGATAAATACCAAAAATGATACCTTTATTCAAATAAAGAAATGTTCACTTGCCTCTTAGAGGGGGAAACCTCTAGCAGAGCAAAGCTCTATTACAATAATTCTCCAAACAATTTTTCTCATACCTCCTACCCTTATTTATACTAATTCTATATTCTAAGGAACATTCTAGAGGAAGATCCTTCTAGAAGTGGAAGATTCTATTAGGTCTTCTTACATTGACTTCTTCACATTTATTTAATAGGCTTTATTAACTAATGTCGACCTTTATTACATGTATCATGGTAGAATAATAACCAACTAAGAGGGGTTAGGGTCAGACCCTAACATGCCCTCCCCCTTAAAAAGTAGTCTTGTCCTCAAGGTTGAAGATGTGGAAACTATTGTAGTATGGTCATTGGTTTCCAAGTTACATCCTCTGGGGACATGTCCTTCCACTTGATCAGTCTTCTTTGATAGTTATGCCATGCAAGTGATTCTCATGCACATTGATGATGGATTTAGGTTGTATCCAGATGGAGCCTTCTTTATCTAATTCAGGCAGGCCGGTTCGATTCCGACAATTCTAACCCATCACTTTCTTTAGACAGGAAACATGGAACACCAGATGTATTCTGGAGGCAGCTAGAAGTCCCAGTTTGTAGGAAATTGGAACAATACGTTTGATGATTTGATAGGTGCCATAAAATTTGGGTGCAAACTTATGGTGGTCGTGGAATTTGAGGGAGGTTTTCTTGTAAGTTTGGAGTCGAAGAAACACCTAATCACCTTCTTGGAAAACCTGTTTAGAATGTTGTTGGTCATCCTATTGCTTCATTCAATTTTGGTCCATGTGGAGGTTATCCTTCAAAGCCGTGAGTGTAGATACTTGACCTTGAAACAACTTGTCAATATCCTGGACCTTTGATGTTCCTGGAAGATATGAAGTTATTGTAGGTGGTTGTTAGCCATACACCATTTCATATGGTGTCATTTTGGTTGTTGTATGATAATAAGTTTTGTACCACCATTTTTCCAAGGGTAACCATTGCACCCACTGATGTTGTTTATCCGATGCAAAACAAGTAGGTTTCCAAACATTTATTGGTAGCTTTTGTTTGGCCATATTTCTGTGGGTGGTAGTTCAACTATGTGCCCTGTAATTTAAACAATTATTTCCAAAATGTATTGGTGAAAGTCAAGTCCCAATCAGACACAATGGAGGTTGGCATGCCATGCATTTTGAAAATATGATCAATGAAAACCTGCACTACCAGAGTAGGTGTAAAAGGGTGTGGTAAGGCACAAAAATGTGCATACTTTGAGAGGCGATCTACCACAACAATCATGACTAACTTGTTTCCCTCTCTTGGAAGGCCCACAATAAAGTCCATGGAGATGTCAGTCCAAATCGAAGTTGGAATGGGTAATGAATGGAGAGATCTTGGGGCCTTGAAAGTTTCACCTTTATGGCGTTGGAAAATGTCACATTCTATGACAAAGGTAAGGATGTCCTTCTTCATGCCTTCCTAAAAAAAATAATGGCGAGCATGAGCATATGTATTTTGGAATCCTGAATGACCCGCAATGGCTGATAAATGAAACTCATTTAAAATCCTAGGCTTGAGTACTAAAAACAGAGATAGAACCAAGCGCTCCTTATAGCGGAGGATATTGTCTTGTCAGGTGTATATGGTGGGTGGGTTAGATTACTCCTGAAGGCACTGAATTAGCTGGGATATAGTTGGGTGAGTGGGCCATTTTTGTAAAACTTCCTCAATTCAGTTACGAATTGGTAATGATAAGGCAAATATGAATCCTTTATTCTAAGTTTCTATGGACAATGCATTGACCACTACATTGTATTTTCCTTTTTTTATATATGATTTCATAATCATAGCCCATCATTTTGGTTATCCACTTGTTTTGTTTTAGGGAGGATAACCTATGTTCGAGGAAATACTTCAGAATATGGTGATTTGTATTTATTTGAAAATGGTGGCCCAATAGATACGGTCACCAGGTGTGCACAGCATGGGGAATGGTCATCATTTCCTTTTCATATGTAGATTTTCCCAAATTAAGGTCACTCAAAGCCTGGCTAGTGAAATAAAGAGGCCTACCTTCTTGTGTTAGAAGTGCGCCAATACTAGTGGTTGAAGCATTAGAAGGGGGTAGTGCACATGGACTATGTTAAATCTATAAAATCATGTTTTGATGCCTGCATCCAATGAAACTCATTCTTCTTAAGAATGGTTGTCAATGGCTAGGAAATTTTTCCATAGTGGTGGAAAAATTTCCTATAATATCTTGTGATGCCACAGAAACCCCAAAGGAGTTTCAAGTTCGTAGGTCTCAGCCAATCCTGCATATCTTGAACATTTTTGGGGTCCACTCTTACCCCTTCACGACCCACAATGTGTCCCAAGTATTCGACCTCTCTCGCCCCAAAAGAACACTTGAAATTTTTGACAAGCAATTGATTGTCCTGTAATAATTGGAGTACTTTGAGCATAGTTACCAACTTAACAAGAACTCTACAGAGTTCTTGTTTTTTGGGGGGTCAAGTTTTTTACTCCATTTTTAAAAATGGTGCTACCGATAGCACCCCCCACCCTTTTTAGGCGGTTTTTGATATTTTAAATTTTCTAGTACATAATGTTTCCACTTTTTTTCATCTATTTTCAATTTTTTTTTCAATAGTGTTTTAGTCATTTTTCCATGCTTCTTTTAGTCTTAAAATATTTTTTACCATTTACATTTTTGAAAATATTAATTTTCGTCTCCTTAATTAATGTATGGTTCCATGTTTTTTTTTAATATAGTGGAAAATATCATTTTTAACACATTTTTTACCTTTAATTTAATAGATAGAAAATCATTGTAGTTAAATAACACTATTTTTAAGTATTTAGCAAAATAATATAATTGATTTTTTTTTAATAAATTAAAACTAAAAAAAAACAAAGGAAAATAAAAGACTTGAAATTAAAAAAGAAAGAAAAAAATTTGAAAAGCAAATTTATATAATTACAAAATCAAAGAAAAACTTAAAAAACTAAGGTGGGAAAAGAAAACAAAAAAAAATTAAAAATATATATAAACTAAACTTAGATGAGGAAAAATTAAAAAAAAAAAGGGTCAAAAAAAATTATGGTCCAAAAACTTTAGAAAAGTTAAAAAACACAACAAAAATATAAAAA
>SNQJ01S0117035.1:6616-27842 GCA_010110895.2 Picea sitchensis | reverse complement strand
TCACAAGGTTAGGCACTACGTCACTCATTTTACACTAGGTACCATCCTCAAAACATGGGGCAGTTCTTGGGAATTTCTTAGGGAGTGATTTCCAATGAAAAAATAAGGTTTTGAGTTCCAATTTCAAGTGTTCTTACTAGATCATGATAACTATGATAATATGGATGACATATTAATAACATGGGTATCTTGTCGATCATCTCAATTTGGTTTAATATTCATTGTTGTCTAGAGTTTTCATTAAGGATTCATATCCATAGGTAAAAGGCCTTGACTTCCAACCTTAGGTATTCTTAGTGTTTTAATCAAGGACTCATATCCATAAGTAAAAGGCCTTGAGTTCCCACCCTAAGTATTCTTAGTGTTTTCATTAAGGACTCATTAATAACCTGAGTACCTTGTCCAACAACCTAGTTTGGTTTAGCCCAATCAATTGGTGCCACTATTTCCAAGACATTGCTAGTAATCCAATGTCTATGTAGGTCCTTAGTTCGATTCACATGAGGTCAAGCATGCCAAGACTAAATTAGTGATTTTACACTAGGTACCATCCTCAAAACAAGGGGCAATGCCTGAGAGTTTCTCAAGTATTTATTTCTGAGGGAAAAATAATGTATGGAGTTCCAATCTCATCGTTTCTTGCTAGATAATGACGATTATGATCATAGGAATAGCATATTAATAACATGTGTGTATTTTTGAACATCTCAATTTGGTTTAGTATCCATAGTTTTCTTTGTGTTTTCATTAAGGACTCATATCCATAGGTAAAAGACATTGAGTTCCAACCCTAGGTGGTCTTAGTGTTTTCATTAAAGACTCATACCCATAGGTAAAAAGCCTTGAGTTCCAACTTTAGGTAGTATTTCTATATCATCACAACTTTATTAAGAAGAATAAAAAATCAATAATATAAATAACTTACCAAACTCCCAATTTAATGTTTTGATTAAAACATCATATCCATAAATAAAATGTCTTAAGTTCCAACTCCTAATAAAAATTGTTAGATTGCAACAACTTTCTTTACAAGAATGAAGATTAAACACCCTTCTTTTGATTAAAGGCTAATATCCACCCACATATTCAAAAAATGAATTCTAAACATATTTTCACATTTTTCTATATTAATTGTAAAGTATATATTCTAAACATATTCTCATTTTTTTTTTATAATATTTATCAATTATATAATTCAATAATTTACAATTTTTTTAATTAAAAAATAAATAAATAAATATATATATATATATATATAAAAATTGAAATCTATTTTTCCTATTGTTATTTTTAATTTAAAAAATATATCCACAAACAAAATGTTTGAATTCTACTACTTTAATAATTTTATGTTATAAAAATCATTATTATTTAAAATAAAAATGAATAACATCATCTTATACTTAATATAATTTTTTAAAAATCTTCTCTCAAGAATTTTGTATACTTCATTATACCAAAACCATTAAAAAGATAAATACTTCGTTGCACTATTAAAGATAAACACTTATAATAAAACCTTGAAAGGTACTTTTCATTTGTTTAAATAAAAAACGGTGTTGAAGATTGTTCCTCTATAAAAGTGATGTGACTAGTAAGTAATAGTTAAGGTAATTAGCTAGATTACACAATAAATTATACTAATAATTATAGTAAGCATGAACTAAATTAATAGAAAGATAAGTGAGAAGGTTTGCTTTGGGTTTTTCCATTTATATTATAAATATAATAATAATGGAATAGTTTAAGTTGGTGGTGCAAAGAGTTGTAATTGTTTGGTGGGTTTCGAATCTACAAACCACTAAATGAAGTCATGATCACCAGATAGAATACTAATATACAACCATTATCACGGGATAGGATAGTGATATATACAACCACTTAATGGCTTTATGATATGGTATTGCTCAATCTTTTAGATTATAATATTTTTTTTAAAATATGCTTCAATTAAAATATATATATATATATATATATATATATATATATATATAATACGGACTAGAATATTCTTCCATTAACAAACCTATCAAAACCATATACCAATCGAGATAAAAGTATAATACAACTTATGATTAATCCTATATTTTGAGTTAAAGAGATGATAACGAATTTTTATTTTCTTTTAACAAATCCTCTCCTTTTCCACAATTGAAATAGAACAGTGAAGATTATTGGTCATAAATTTGAATTATGATATTAATAAAACATATTTATGGAATTATTTTTACTCTTTTTATTTTAGTTATAATGTGAAAAAACTAATTATTAATTTTTTTTTCCTAATGATGGACCACACTAGTTTGGTCTGAAACGTTGAAAATAAAAAAATCTATACAATTAATCCGAAAGAATTTTCTGATCAAAACAATGGTCGCAAAAACCTTAGAACAGAAATAATAATAATTTTTGATAAAATATATTTATGGAATTCTTTAGAATTGGCCAATGACCATTATTGTCACAAGTTGTGAGGAGATTTAAGGGTACACTTGAAAACAAGGTCATTTGGAATCAAACCATGAATTCTATTTTTAGTTCATGATTAATAATAAACTAAATTTTTAATGTGTTAAAAAATATTTTTTTTTCGAGATAAAAGTAATTTATATTTGATTATTAAAAAAAAATAAAAAATTAAGTTTTAAAAATATGATACAAATAAAAGAAACTATATGGTCATATTACATTTATGAGAATATAAGTGCATATTACACTTATATCATCATAATAATAATGTATCTTTTATTTCTTACTTTAATAAAATAATATTTATTTATTTTTTCTTGTTCTTTTTCTTTTTAACTTATTGTCACATCTTTGAAAACCAATCAGACTAACTAAGAGTAAGAAGGAAGGTGATTAGAATTTTTAAAAGACTTATTTGAATGAAGATGAAATTAGTGTATTCATTTCTTCTACATTATCCTTTAGAAAAAACATGATTCTCCAATTGGCATTTGATCTACCTCATTCTTATCAATGTCAATGTCAGAACTCAATTCCTCAAGAAAATTTCATCTATTTGGTTTCCTTTTTCTAGCAAGCTAACCTCAAGCATAGGACAAGTAACTTGTAAATGTTGTGGAAGATAACATATCCTACACTTAATGATGTGATCTCATACTCCAAAATCTGCTTGTATTTAAAATTCTTTGATGTGAGTCATTTTTTGGCAGGGACCCTTATTAAGGTATATCTTAACACATACACATGGATATGTGCATAAAGGTGGTACAACTCTCTCAAAATATGATTTTACATAAGCACTCAAAGCATTCTTTGTATCCTTAAAAATTGATAAAAACAAAATATGTAATGGTAAATTGGGAAGAAGAATCCAAAATGACAATCTAGTAACTAACATAGAGTTAAAATGAAATTTAGGGAACCTAGGGGTTATAAAAAGTCCCACACTTTCTCAAAACCACATACCCTTATCAAACACTTCCTAATAATTTGTATTTGTTTATTCAAGTTAAATGAATTCAGTTAAAGAATGACGTTAATGTAATAAGTTTTAATAAAATAAAGTAATTTAACAAAATAATAAATAAATTATTTATGTTTTTTAAGATATTAAAATAATAACTATAAATTAAAATAAATTCATCTTGATTTAAATAAAACAAAGTACTTCATAATAAAGGTTCAACTTAACCTGGTGTTTTAGTTTGAGTGGTTGAGTGTTGTGAGTTGCAAGTAAGGGGTGGTGGGGTTAAGTCACTGCCCCTCTCCAAATATTATGGGCCCTACTTAATGTACTCACTCTAAATATTATGCGCCTCACTTGATGTTCTTACTCGCTTATCTTGAGTACTATCCTTGAAATGAGGAGAAGCTTCCATTGAATTTTCTAGATACAATTCCTTAAAAAAATAAAAAAATAAAAAAATTATTAACAAAATAATGAGTAATATTTAAGATATGATTTTATGTAAGCATTCAAAGCATTTTTTGTATCCTAAAAAATTGATGAAAACAAAAAATGTAATGGTAAATTGAGAAGAATAACCCAAAATGACATTCTAGTAACTAATATAGAGTTAAAATGAAATTTAGAGAACATAGAGGTTATAAAAAGTCCCACAATTTCTCAAAACCACATACCCTTATCAAACACTTCTAATATTTTGCATTTGTTTATCAAAGTTAAATGAATTCAATTAAAGAATGATGTTAATATAAAAAGTTCTAATAAAATAAAATAATTTAACAAACTAATAAATATATTATTTAAGTCACTACCCCTCTCTAAATATTATGGGCTCCACTTGATGTTTTCACTCTAAATATTATGAGCTCCATTTGATGTTCTTATTAGTTTATCTTGAGTACCATCTTTGAAATAAGGATAAATTTCCTTTAAATTTTCTAGATACATTTTCTTGAAAAAAATAATTTATTTATTAATTAACTATTTAATAAATATAAAAATAAATAAATAAACATTCAAATTTATATCTAATTTTTTTGTTATATATATATATATATGATTAAACATTTTAAATAAGTAAATTAAAATGTTAATAAAAATAAATAAATTAATAAAATAATAGTATATTATTTATATTTTCCATTATATTAAATTAAAATTATAAATTTAAATAATTTAATTTAAATTAAATGAAACAATATTCTTAATTATAAAAATACTTATTTATAAAAATAGCATTGATATGGAGAGAGAATTAAAAATACTTAATTATAAAAATACTTATTTGTAAAACACACTCGCGCACATATATATATATATATATATATATATGGAGAGAGAATTAAAATTATTAAAAACTGTAATTAGTAACTGTTATGATTGTAATTGTTAGTGGTTTTTTATTAAATGCTTATTTTATTAGTGGGCAATTTATTATGATGAAAATTTTAATTCATAAGTAAGAAGTTATCAAAATTCTATTAAAAATTGACATTTCTATGAAATAATAGAAGATTTATGAATGAATTGAGACTAACTTATATTTATAAATAATAAAATTATTTACATTATAACAAATCAAATATCATATTATTAAGAGTTATTATTTATTTGTGGGAAATCTTATTAATATTAGAATTATAGTATATTGGGATTTATGTTATTATGAATTACTTTTATCATTTTATATGGGAAAATAATTTTTATATAAAGATATATTTATATTATAAAAATAATTTCTAAAAACTCATATATTAAATTTATGAAATTTGATAATAAATATATTATTTAAAAAAACATGTGAAAGAGATAATACCAAACATATATATATGTTATCTATGATTAAATTATTTTTATTTTATAATATTACTCATCAAATTAGATTGTAAAAGCATATCACTTTTATAAAAAATTGTAAATCCTCGTAATCAAAATTGTCAACAAGGAAACATTAATGATTAAAAGATTGATATAGACTTCTCAAACCTAATACAAATTTCCCCACCCATAATTTAAAAAACACAATTATATTTATTTAATTTTTAAAAATATTTTAAATCTTTTAACTTAAATTAAATAATAAACTAAATTCATCTTACTTTTAAATCTTTAAAATATAAAAATCTCATCAAAATAAATTCCAAATTAAAACAAATAATAAATAATAAATAATATATATATATATATATTCATAAAATATATATAATTGGTTTAGTTTTTTTAAAATTAAAAATTAACCTATATACCTAAAATGTAAATATATTCCTTAAAAAATTATTATTTAAATCAAATAGAGAGGTGGTAATGCAATAAACAATAGTGATGGTACAAACAACTTTAGTGGAAAAGTGAAGCATGATTAGCCATTGAACCTTTAAAAATATTCAATCAACTTCATTGTATCTTGTCAATGGGCACTCTCTTTCCATATATTTATATTTTTTCATAATTAAAAAGTTTTAACTTTAGAGAAAAACACAGCTTGCAATCGAAAATAACCAAAGGCTGAGAACAAAATAACCAAAGGGTTGGAATAACCCGCGTAGTGCCTGAAACTGTAGACCGCCAGTATGGCGTCATGAATACCCGGCCGCCGTAGTCTTTTCTTACATCATTCGCATCCAATCCCCGACGTCTTCAAACCCTATTGGTAGTGCATGCCTTTGCTCTCAGTGAATCCGTCTTTATAATCTTTCATCTCTTCGCTTCACACATCAGGATGATGATTTCTGCAGAAAGATCTTGGCTAAGTCTCCTGTACTATATAGCTGAGAAAGTCTGAGCTCCTGCTTCTTTTTGTTGCAGATAAATCATTCATATATATATGCTGGAGGTGTCCCAGGTATGTCTGTTATATTCTGCTCGATCTCTGCCAGACTGTATTTCATACCCCATTATAGTAGCTCAGCCGAATCGTCGAGTCTACGAAGCGGGAACCCTGATTTTGGCATACCCATTTGTCCAAGCTTCTCCTTAATCGGTTTTGTAAGTACTCGAAATACTGCACGAGTAAGGTTGTTTTAGGGTTTGAGGCTGGGAATAGACTATAGCTGATATGGATTTCAAGTAAATGAGATATACATATATATCCATCAAGGAGTCTGGGATTATAACCTTGATGATAGCCTGAATAATACCCGTTCTGTATTCATAAGAAGATTAAGGTGAATATATACACAACAATTGAGTATCTGTATATATAGTGGGGGTGAGTATATAGACAAGGATGAGTGCAGAGGTTGTAGTTGGGCAAGGAGGATCATCAGCAACAGCGGCACAGCTAGCTCCTTCTTCTTCTTCCAATGGGATTAACGAAGGCAGCAGGGAATTAGCGGCCTCTCCGGCTCCAAGCCGATACGAGTCACAGAAACGAAGGGACTGGAACACGTTCGGTCAGTACTTGAAGAACCACAGGCCGCCTCTGGCCTTGCCCAGGTGCAGCGGGGCTCATGTGGTTGAGTTCCTTCATTATCTGGATCAGTTCGGGAAGACCAAGGTCCATGTCCCCGCGTGCCCGTTTTTCGGTCACCCCCACCCGCCGGCGCCCTGCGCTTGCCCGCTCCGGCAGGCCTGGGGCAGCCTGGACGCCCTAATAGGCCGACTCCGTGCAGCCTACGAGGAGAATGGCGGGAAGCCTGAGTCCAACCCGTTTGGAGCTCGGGCGGTCAGGCTTTATCTCAGGGAAGTCAGGGAGTCTCAGGCTAAGGCAAGGGGAATTGCTTATGAGAAAAAGAAACGCAAGCGCCCCCCAATTCAACAGCAACAACAGCAGCAGCAACAACATGTACTCCAGCACCAGCACCAGCACCAGCACCAGCACCAGCACCAGCTCCATCTCCAGCACCAGCACCAGCAGCAAGCTCCGACTCACTTTGTGCCCAACGATCCCAATTCAAATGTCCCTATGATGATAGCTGTTCCCAATCCGAATTGATGTTGTCTGCTATCTAGCTATCCGGTGATCATCAGGTCTGTAATTAAATGGGAGGATAGCCCTAATCTGGAGTCATATATTTGTTTTCATCTTCTGTTATTCTTCAGTGTTGTCTGTCATAATCCCTATATGGATTACAGCTGCTGTGATCCCTATAGATATATTCTTCTTGTAATATCTGTGATTTTGGAAACCAAGGATGCTTGCCCATATTTATGGACGGTTTCCTTAGTAAACTGGTTAAACCTATAATATTGTGTCTCATCAAGGGGATTAGGTTAAAACCAAGTATCTGCCTGGAACCAGTTAAATACCTGCAACATTGACGACAATGGTTGACCTAACCCCTTGAACTCTTGAAGTTTGTCATCTCTCTATTGTTCAATTTGTGTCTCTGAAGATCTATCATCTGCCTCATTCAATATTCATATATTCTCCTCTGAATATATATTTGTCCACTATCTTCGGTTTCTCATGTCTGGTCAGATTCACATGTTTTCTTCCGATGTTTGTTTGTAAGATCTCCCATAGCCTACTGTTATCCTTGGTTAAAATGTTTGTCCTACTGTGATTCTGCCATATTCTTCTTATGTTTCCTTGTAATGTGATGCTCATTCGTTAGACTTATTTAACTAGCCCTTAGGTTCTTAGGTCCATGTCCTTCAAGGTCTGTTGAGTCTTGTTTAGTTCCTATTTGTTACCCTTTCCATGATAGATACTAGTAGGCCTAGAGCTTCAATTATTTACACTTTTGGAGGACTTTGCTCAGTATGGGAGACACAACAGTCGATGACCAGTATTATCCTGTTGAATATATGTCGGAGGCCATCCATGAGTTTTCATGATTAGGAGCTTTACTGATCGTGTTATATGTAACAAGGTACATCTTCGTATTCAAGCTATATATAAAGTGTAAAAGTAGATAGGTGCTGTTATCCTGTAGCTTTGTAGCTTCACAGTTTCACTGTAGACTGTTAGCCTTAGTACGTCGGTGCATCTCTCTCAGTCATCGATGGCTGGGAGAAAAAAAATTGTAAAAATCATATCGTTAATGTAATGGTTTTCGGTTAATAAATAAAGACCTTGTGAGAATGGCTACTCTTCATGATGCTTTGCTCAGTTGGGAACGAAAGGCCTGATAGCTTCTCTACAATGTTTGTGATTGCAGGCTTCCTGGTAAAGTAATTTATCAATCTTTACCAATTCGTCTAGTTATAGAATACAAATGAAATGTGTCACTTAAGATTGGTTATATTTTTCAGTTCCATATAAAATTTCTCAGCTCGTTTTTAAATTAGACCTTGCATGTAGAAGTGAAGTTCAGGCAGCTGGCCGAATCATTTGTGATTGATCAATTTCTAATTTCTTAACCAGCTCTATGCAAAATTTGTTGCATTTATACTTTGTCTACTAATCAGAAGTCAGAATAATAATTATCTAGCTTGCGTGTAGGGTGGTTATTCGATTCCAAAATATTGTAGCCAAAAGTGTAAATGTTATCAGGAAAGTGAGTGATTTTTATGAATTTTCAATTAGATTATACGTTTACTTTTCTTTCTTGTGATTAAAAACTAGCCCCTACTAAATTCATTAATAAAACTTCTCTACAGTCGAAAATGTTTGAATATTTTTTTCCTGTGAAGAAAATGTTACCCTCTCCTATTGATTGATAGAAAGCAGCTTGGTTGAATAATAACATAAGACAAATTGATTTAAATCTTAATTTTTTTCATTTATTTTTATGATGGTTATGCTTTAAATTTCCTGGTTTTTCAGGTGTTCTATCTGATTGACAACAAGAATATTTTATAGACCTAGCATCACATATCTTTTATAAGGAATTGTATCAGTGTGGGGAGGATAACAATCATTCCTCCCAACTATCCAAATTACATTTAATAGACAACATAGCTTAAACTTATATAATGAGTAAAATTAATTCTGAATTTGAAATCTGAACATAACAGAAAATTTATTAAGCCTCGTAACTATATTCAAATTTGAGTGTGTATATTTTCACAGTTAATTTTACTATAAAACTTTGTGTAAACACGAACTCAATCATTTCTCCTGTTCACATGCCCTTACAAATACTTGTAATATTATTGTACTATAACTGTCAAATTCACTGATGCATAGGAAACTCATAATCATGTAATATAACTCACATATTTGCTCAATAAGTAATTAGAAAAAAAGCGATGGTGATACATAAGAGATTTACTCCATATAAAGCAGAGATCGATCTTGACCTCATTCTGTCATACGACGACTGTGCCAGTCTTAATCTCAATGTAAATGGATTGAGTTAGCTGTTGATTTTATTTTGCAGCTTGATCCAGTTCCCTGGATCCAATATAGTAGCTAATAGATCGGTAAAATTACCTTCTTAAAGTAAGGTTTGTAAATTTTAGCATTTATGCAAATTCTAAAGATTTCATCTTTCTAAATTTGTAACGCTATGCAAACTCCAAATATTTCGTCTTTGAATTGCCTGTTGGTTGGGACACTGTTAACGGAACAATTTTATATTAAATTTTAACAACTCCCCGTTGGTGTTACCTGAAAATATACATTTATTACAACAGTATGTTAAATATTGAGAAGCAGCGCAAAGATTTACTAATATTAAAACGCCTGAGAGTTGTTGACGCTGTCAACAACCTTGACTATCAAAAAGGGTAATTTTTTACAATGAAAATTTGTAACTTCATCGTAGTAGGAAGGATTTCTCAACTTATTTTCATTATATCATTTTTATATTAGCGTTTAAGCAATTTAAGTCTAAAAATGAAAAAAAATACAAAAAAAAGTGGTGGATTTGCAAATTTAATTAGGGTAAAAACATGTGTTTCCTCTTAAGAGGTCATAAGTTCAAATCCGAAGTCACAAGTTCAAATCCAAAAGGGATAGAGTATATATACCTTTTTAGATTTTATCAGTAAAATCACTGAACGGAGAAGATCTCATACACCAATTTGATATCTAACTTAACAGTAAACTTAAAAATAAATTATTAGTATTATTATTACTACAGCGATCTCTTAATATTGATATTGAGATGTAGCTCAAAGCTTTGTTATTTAAATATAAATTTGTGTTATTAAGATAAAATACCATAAATATATATATGTTTAAACAAAATGCACTCCTCAAATTCGGGCCATTTTAAAATTTTCTCTTAAGGTAAGATAAGAGACTACATATAATTACGACGCATTTTTTGCCTCAATTTCCGGCCATGTTTTCAATTGAAATCCATCGGCCATGAACGCCTTGAAAATGCTATTTCTGTCAGTTCACAGCTCCCTGGCGTTTTGGAAAGCGGTGAAATTGCTTTGCTTATTTCTGACAAAGGGAAAAAAGCACAGCTTTTTGATGAACTCGTAGACAACACCCAGCTTATAAAGAACCTCGGCTCCTTGCTGTCGTGTTTTAAGTTAAAAAAAAATATATATTAAAACGCAATTGTTTCCTCAATTTCTAGCAATGTTTTCCATTGAAATCCACGGCCAATGAGCGACCTGAAATGCATTCTTCTGGCCATTCACGATTCCCCGGAGTTTTGGAAAGTGGAGAAATTGCTTTGCCTAATTCTGACGGAGTGGCAAGAAAAACAACACAGCGTTTTGATGAACTCATAGACACCCAGCTTATAAAGAACCACGATATTAAGTGCAATTTGAAGAAAAAAATAAAAGGACGGGAGCCCATTTGAAAGCAAAATAACAGACGATCTTCCGTTGCACTTAATGAAGAAAAGTGGTAAAATTTACCTTACAAGCCAGGCTGACCCTGAAATTTCATCCCTGATTAACATTGCAGGGATGACGTAAACATTAATGGTCAACTTATATTTACAAGGTGCGAGGAACTGCAAACTGCTAAAAGACAACCTAATATCCGATATGTTACGTTCTGTGGGCGTCTGCATTAGATTGACCATTAATGAACTGAAAACACACACACGGCGAATGTCAGGGCGATCAGATGGTTCAGTGAAGAAATCGAGCGAATGTCAGGGCGATCAGAAGGTTGCTGAAGAAATCAATGGGCTTACAGAGTTATACTGTGCTTCCAATAGACTCCGATGTACAGTTATGGCACCTTAATGTTCCCCTTAAATGCAAAACGCGTACTTTTTAACTATTCATGAACTATGTGATCTCCATCTCCACTTATATATATAAGTATCAAATGGGACTTGATGTGAACCCAGAAAAAAAAAAGGCTGACATGGGACATGTCCATGTCCTCGTTTGCAGGCTCACACGAATCCATATTGAAAGACAAAGACTACACTCAATTTACTACAGAAGTCAGTCATATCAAAGCTTAAAGTGTTTTCAGTACATTCAGTATGGACGAGCGCGATGTACAGGGTCAATATTGTACTTTAGGGAAGGCCAATTATTCCATTCACTCATTCAAACAAACAAACATAAATGTTCATTATTGTGTAAAATTTTTAATAAAAACTGAAAGGAAAAACCAGAATTTTTTAAATATGAAAATTTATGCAAAATACATTAGAAAGGAGTAGGCTAAGTGGAGCAAACAGACATGCTTTATGTTAAAAAAAAAAAAAAAAAAAAAAAGGTTTGAATCATGTCAAATTTTCAGGGGTAGTGTTTGAGTTTCGCATGAATCAAAGTTCTATAAAAAATCTGTGGAAAGGTAACTCCTGAAAGAAGATTGCTCCCTAGTTAACCCACTCCATACATTTCGCATGAATCAAAGTTCCATAAAGAAACTGTGGAAAAGTAACTCCTGAAAGAAGATTACTTCCTAGTTAACCCACTCCATACATTAGAAATTATGGTTTTCTCATAATTTCATTTATAGAATGATTCATTAATATCTGAATTGGATGGGAAAGCCACACAGAGATTAGTGAAACCATTTCAGAGCTCAAAAAAAATTAAATGAAATTTTGAAATCTTGTTTCCAAACTTGAGAGAAGTACACAGCAGAAAAGCTACCAATCTTTTATTTACAGTGATTAGGTTACAGATAAAGCGACAATCTTTTATATATAGTGATTAGGTTATAAATAAAGCGATATCATGAATGCTGACAATAATATGATAGTATTTGGAGTTTGACATAAAATATGGGTAATCCTGGCTGCTTTGGGTTTTATAGCTAGTATACATAACTATTTACAAGACAAACATATGATTCTTCATGTTTAACTTATGATTCCATTTGGGAAATACAGAGCAGAAAAGCCATCTATGATCTTTTATCTGTAGTTATTAGGTTATAATTAAAGCATCTGTAGTTATTAGGTTATAATTAAAGCGATATCATCAATGCTGTGTCGATAATATGACATATATAAAATATGGTTAATCATTGCTGCTTTGGGTTTTATTCTTAGTTATATACCCATTTACAACAAATATACGATTCCTCATTGTTTTCCATATGATTTCGTTTATATTATTATGATTTCTTCTTATTTTAAGAGGCTTGGGAACCCACTCAGAACTTATGGTTTTCCTTATGATTTACATAGCAGAAAAGGCATCTATGGATATTTTATTTATAGTTATTAGGTTATAATTAAAGCGATATCATGAATGCTGTCGATGATATGATATTATTTGTAGTTTGACCTAAAATATGGGTAGTAAAATAGTTATTACGTTATAATTAAAGTGATATCATGAATGCTGTAAATAATATGATATTATTTGGAGTTTGACATAAAATATAGGTAATCCTTGCTGCTAGGGTTTTATACTTAGTTATATATCCATTTACAACAAATATATTGACACTATTTTAGTTTGACACAAAATGTAGGTCTTTGTGGTTTATAACTAATTATATATCCAATTACAAGCAAGGAAAAATATCAGAATGTCTGGTACATGTGAGTTCATCTTCTTGTCACTGAAATTGATGATGTAGTCATTTTTATTATCAAAATCGATTGATGATGTAGTCATTTTCATTATCAAAATTTTCAATATTACACTTGAATCTATATATCCTAGCCAATTAACTCAATCTACCAGAGCCAATTAACACAATCTACCAAAGCATGATTAACAGTGTCATACTTTGAATTTAACAATTGCTCTACCAACTTCCCTTTTTCATCAAAAGTCATTCCTGGTAAACAAATCAATCCCCAGTATCATAATTGGAGTTCTAACAATTCCTCCATTAGCATCTCTTCTTCATGAGAAGTTCGTTCCTCGTAACCAATACTACACACTTTGACCTCCAATCCACTGCTTAATGTCACATCTCGTTTTTTACACTCTCGAACTCCTCACAAAATTCTCGGAACAAACCTCACATCCAACTCTTCCACTCACCAACGTGATATAATTCAATTTAAATGCTGAAATCATCATACCTTTAACAACTCGAACGATACTGAATGGCTAGAGAAAATATACAGCACAAAAGCAGCACTATAAAAGTCTTGCATCTATCTTAATTCATAGTACAAAAGTAGATGTGCTCTTGACTGTTGTTTGACATTCAGGTTTGGTCATATTCTCACATTTAAAAAAAAAATGTATTTTTTATAAATACGAAGAAACAATATTTTAATGTTTTATTTAGGGTTTTAATATTTTGTTTTATATATTTTAATTTAAAAATGAATATATATTAATTTATATTATTATAAATCAGTTTAACTAAACCATGAATTTATTAAAAAGCCAAAAAAAATCATAAATTAAAATTAAAACTTGCAAATTTTTCAATTTTTAATTTTTTTTTCATTAGTAATAGATTCAGTTTAGTTTTGAATAATGTTCATTTATAGTAAATATTTTTTCCTAGAATTCAATGTTCATCAACAACAAGGTTTAAAGCTATTACAATAATAATATACTGGATAAGAGCTCAACATGTAATTTGGGGAAATTGAGTTTAGATAAAGAGAATAACAATCATTCCTCCAACCATCCAAACTAAACTCAATTAACAAAATATATATTAATTTTTAAATTATTATAAACCAACTTAACCAAACCATCAATTTTATTACAAAGTCAAAAAATACATAAATTAAAACTAAAACATCCAAATCCTCCATGTTTTTTTTTTCCTTTTCACTAATAATAGATCTAGGTTTAGATTGAATAATGCTAATTTATGGTTACTCTTTAAATAATATATAGAGATTACCAAACTTATTTTATTGAGATTTGGGCATACTCTCACATTTAAAAATCCATATATTTTTATTATCCATTTTCACTAGATCTAGGTTTAGATTGAATAATGTTAATTTATAGTTATTCTTTAAATACTATATAGAGATTAACAAAGTTTTGGAATACTCTCACATTTAAAAATCCATATTTTTTTATCTCTTTTCACTAATAATAGATTTAAGTTTAGATTGAATAATGTTAATTTATAATTACTCTTTAAATAATACATATAGAGATTACCAAACTTATTTTATTGAAGTTTGGGCACACTCCCACATTTAAAAATAATTTATTTTTTATAAATTTGATTCAACATCATTTTCATTTTTATATTTTAAACAATATTTTTTAATATTAATTTTAAAATGAATATATTAGTTTTGGAGTATGAACTGAAACTATTTTTGATTGATTAAAAGTTAGTCTTTCGATTACTTAAGGAAAGACAAGGAGTGAAAGTCTGCTCAGTTACAAACCATCAATTACATTTGGCAGGTGTGAGAGTGAAAGTCTGTCCAGTTACAAACCATCAGCAACATTTGGCAAGAATGAAAGTCTGCCCCCTTACAAAGAGGCCTAGTTTTCTTTGAATAACCATTTTGAATAAAGGTGAGATCAGCTAGTATTAGTCCATAGCAGCCCCCATACAAAGAGGCCTGGTTTTCTTTGAATAACCATTTTGAATAAAGGTGAGGTCAACTAGCATTAGTCCATAGCAGCCAATAATAACTATCCCCATTGTTGCTTTGACATACTGAGTTGAGTTATGATAAATTTTCCCACTATGATAAAAGAAAATTCTAATTTATACTGTTATAAACCAGCTTAACCAAACCATAATTTATTAAAAAACCAAAAAATCTAAAAAAATTCTATAAATTAGAACTAAAAGAGTGCAAATCCTCCACTTTTAACAAGGAATAGTTGCAGGTTTGGATTGAATAATACTCATTTATTTTTATAGTTGCTCTTTAAATAAGCAGTTGTCTAAACGTTCTACTTTTTGGAGGTTTTTCGACAATTTTTTTCCTTTGATTTTCTTCGAAATCAGGTGATGAATGATTGGATCTGCAGATTTGAGTGGCTAAGTTTGTATAATCGGAATGCTCCAGGGATTTTTCATCAAGCTGAATCCATTTATACATTCAGAAATGCAATTTAAACAACAAAAAATAGCCATTTTATCTAAATTTACATAGCCAAATTCAAACCAAAAAACTAAAAAAATAGAACGTTTAGACAAAGCCTCTATACAATACACTGAGAATACAAAGCATTTGATGCATATAACTTAGAAGGTCCGTTTCTGAAACACGCTCTTGGCAGACGAACAGGTCAGGGGTCAGATTCTTTCTTTCTCAGCTTTCGACAGAAATGATAATATTATTTTCGACATGACTGACCACATGCTCTAAAAATTCTCCTATCAGCTCACCTTTGTGTCACGCATAATGATGATGGCATCCACCGCCCTTTGAGTGCTGCTTACATCATTCTGACGCGATCCAAAAACTTGTTATTATTGTAGCAGATGCCCATTGCCCCCTCCAACTTGTGCATATCTTATTGAAAAGCTGGTCATTAGGATAAGATTCACTAAAATAGTATATAATACAATCATCGCCCGCTGGAAAGAACAAATATTGCTGGTAACAGGATTTTGACTTCATCGAATAATCATTGTCCATCAATTTATTTCAAGCCGGGGGTTTGGCTCTGGTCAACCAGCATGAGAGCTTGCGGTATTATTCATTCTAAAAGCTCCTCACGGGATCGCCTGTTAAGTTGAATACGGCAGGAGATTGTCATTATTATTATAAATAAGATACTCATGTATAATCAGACCAGAAGAATTTGCATTATTTGTTTGATGCGTCTTTATCAATTTGCTTAATTTCGTCGCTCTCTACATAAATACACAGCTTGTACATCCATAGATTGACAGGAAATCAACTTGGTGGGTAAGTTAGATAGCTTTCTATAAGATAAAAGACAGGAAAGAAAAGGATTCCTCTTCAACCACCAGGTTGAACAATTTGAAAAAAAAATGAAGGGTGGTAGGTATCAGGAATCCAATTTTAAAAGCCGAATAGGTTATGTTTAAAATAAACCACCACCACATGAGTATTCAAATAGTTATATTCCCAACTTTCTGAGATTTTAAGCTTAACAAATGTCCGTACATATAAAGGAAGTTAGGTATATTGAATCATTTGAAAGTTTACACCCAATAAATGTCCTTGCACGCTTATAAAATTAAGAATAGTGAATCAGTCAACAGTTTTTGAAGAGTACATTCTCAAGTTTCACTTCTTTGCCACAAGGTAAGTAAAATAAAGCAACAAAATAATAAATTCAGTGGCTAAATTGCATAGGATGAACTTTCCAACGAATTTTACTTACAAGTAAATTTGGAGCAGCTGGCAGTATCATATTCATGTTTGGCCAAAATAAATTACTTCAAGTTACATATATATTAAAATAAGGTATTGGCTAAACTTTCTATTCTTTGGGTTTTTTTGGCTGGAATTAAGCTATGTAAATCTAGATAAAATTGATATTTTCTGTTGTTTAAATTGCATTTTTGGATGCATAAATGGATTCAGCTTATTGAATAATGAAAAAAGTCTAAAAAAAAACTCCCAAAAAATAGAATGTTTAGATTACTCTTTAAAATAATATAAAAAATCTGTTTAAGTTATGGAATAATAATTTTTTTATAAATGTAAAATCTTTTGAGAATATTCTCAATATATCCATTTTAAAAAATTGTTAAAAATAATAATTTTTTTATTTTATTTTTAATTATAAAATTATTATAGTGTATAACTTTAAGAAGGTATTGATTTTGAATTTGTCAATAGTTTTCCAAAACATTAGTATATGCATAAACATAAATGCTTATGCTTTGTATTAAAAAGAGGGCATGTGACCTAGTTGTACAATTGAAGACATATATAGTAGAAAAAACATGATACTTATGGGTAATTCAAAATTTACCATAAGACAACTCAAAAAGTGTAGAGGTCTACTTGTTTTATGTCTACTACCAATAACATGACACATATAATGTTGGCTATAGTGATCAAGAAAAAAAGAACTTTGAACATATTAATTACTAAGATTACATAAAATAGATCCACATGGAGCTTGTCCCTTTCATTGAGTTGAAATTTTACTCCCATAATCGTTGTGCAATCTCACCTAAGACTAATGCATTCACCACTCTTAAAAAAAGATTTTAACTAGGAAGACAAGGACACTAAACCACTGATAGTTCCTCTTTCATTCTTGAGAGAATGGGATGAAAAGAACAGACATAGAAATCTAGGAAATGGGTAGTCCTAGGATTTGAGGACAAATGAGCAAACTCAACAATCTCGTTTACCAAAGAGCACAACAATTCCAACTTAAATTCCACGAGAGCATTTTTTTTCTTTTAGGCTTCCATAAATAGTGTGAATTCCTTCACTTTGACTCTAATTGAATGCAATTGATTAGAAATTTTTCTTTCATGATGATCTCAGTCTTGTGCTCCCTTAGATTATGTGTTACTCTCACTCTTCTTGCCACCTTGTCCATTTTCTTTCAGAAAGAGCAATTTTAACTTGTGTTTCCATCATGTGACACTTGAAACTCCCAAGTCTCCTTCTAGTCTTTGCTCATGCACACCAAAAACATTGTTGAGGGCGACATTTACATCCTTCCATCCCTATAGTTCCTCCAATTCCACACAAAAAGGCTCTTAGAGTTGACTTGCCTCCTCTCTTTCTATTCGAGCCTCATCCTACCATAGGAAAATTCCCCAATATCAGGCAAATAGAAGGATCAAGGCCACTATGAAGGAGGGTTGAAAGTCCTATCATTGTTAGAACTAAACACCCTACATATCAAAGAATAAAGGAAATACCACATGCAACTCCCCAATAATGCCATATGTTTATAAACCACCCCTTCATAATTGATTTTGATTGAGGAGAGACCAAAGGACTCGAATACATTAACTCCATTCCTATCCCCACATGATTCAATTGACTCTTGGGGAGTTTGATTCATGCCATGTCAAAAGTTTCAATCAACATAGATGTCATAGGAGGGGGAGAGGAAATGTACTGCCCCGCCCCCCTACCCCATTTTTTTCTGTAAATACCTTCCCCTAATCCGACTTCATTTATTTTTATGTCTACTAAATGATTGAGTTTGTGTGACACTTGAAATAATGTAATAGTTTCAAAGTACTTAGTTAGAGCTTGAGATTTGTTGGTGATCCTTGCTAGAGGAGTATCCTTCGGAGATCACTATGAGAAAATATGGCTAATGACAATGGAGGAGTCTCCTATCACTAGGGCTCAACTTACTCATCTAGCCTTGATAAACACCAATCCTTAATATAAACCAAATGACAAATATTAATGAGAGAAAATTTTGTGTGATTACCATATGTACCTTGACATATATCCTTATTGTTTTAATCAATACTTTGATTAGATTCACTACAATATTTTAGAGACGATAGCACCCAAGTTATCACCAAATTTGAATTGCTCGTTCTTTTATATTTTTTGTTATTTGGGTGTAAATTTGGATGGTAAAGTGGTATTCTTTTATTTATTGAAACATCCTCTAAAATATTCTCACACAAAAATGTCCACGATTTTCCCTTGCCTCCATACAAACATCAACATTTGTGATCGATGTAAAATCTATAAGAGCGACAAAATGCATCATAAACGTCAAAAGATATGTCCTCCAAAATGTCCACATAGACAACATCTATAATGACCACAATAAAGTCTACAATTATGTCCATTGTAACATTTATGATTGAGTGACTCTCTAAGAGGGCTTACCTTTTAGATTTTTTGGTTAATTGATGGAAACCTTATTATGCTTGTCGCAGGGGTAGTGTGTAGCTTGAAAGGATACAAATCTTTGTGATTTATATTTCTTTACCAATGGAAATGACACCCATATAAAAATTCGTAGTGGTAAATGACCCACTGATTAGGTTCATCTCAACATTGGTCATGGATCATTTGTAGGACAATCAACATTCTATTTTGTACCCTCACCATTATGAAATAACATGAGTGGTAATGTTTCCCATGCTCATCATGGGAGACACTTATAAACATACAATTTTCCATTCCTCCTAGAGGCTTAGTGCTTGTTTGTGGCTTTCAAAGAGGGATTACCTTTCCAATGTCTTAGGTACTTGATGGAAACCCTATTATGTTGTTCATGTGGATATTATGTTTTTTGAAAGGCTATAATGTATTATAGCTATTATTTCTTTGCCAATGGAAGTGCCATTCATGTGAACTATGGTGGTAAACAAGATTTTTCCTATAAGCAGTGGCCATCAATCAGTGGTAGGGTGAATTGGTCATTAGTTATATACCCTATCCACTTAGTAACGCATGAGGGACTGTAATGTTGGCCACTCTCATCATAGGAGGCACTTATACAATACCTCATTTTCCATTTCCCATGGAGTCTTAGTGCTACTGTATGGATCCCTAAGAGGGATTTCCTTTTAAATGTCTTGGCTCCTTGATGGAAACCCTATTACACTTATCATGGGGGAAACACTATTGCTTGAAAGGACACAATGTTTTGTAGTTGTCATTTCTTTGTCTAGGGAAGTGTCATTTGTGTGAACTATTGTGGTAAACAAGATTTTTTTTTCTCTCTAACTGAACATTAGTCATGGGTGATTTGCAAGTTGGATCTATTTTCAATTCTCTACTATCTTCACTTAGAAACATGTGAGTGGTAAATTTGGCCATGCTCATCATGGGAAGCACTTAAACATACACTTTACCATTCCTCCTAAACACTTAGTGCTCTTTTATGGCTCCCTTAAAGGTCTTATATTTTCAACATCTCTACTAATATACATGATGGCCACTCTCATTGTGCTTGTCCCAAGGGTACTATATTACTTGAAATACTTTGTTGTATTGTAGATGTACTAGAAGTGTTATTTCATGCCAACAATGGTGTTAAGCAAGTTGTTCAATATACCTCAATACAACATGTCTAGCCAAGGACAATGATGTTATCCCTTAAAAATAAGTAATAATAGGTCTAGTAAAAAATAAGGAGATAGAAATATGCAATCTCCTAAAATAAGATAATTTCCATTTAAGAAGTAGAGGCATTCACTCAATGATATTAACGTTTGCACCTCCTAAATTAGTTGGGTAAAGGAATTTCCAAATAAAAAAGTACAATTATAAAAATTCAAAGGTTGTAAAAGTGCCACGTGTCTTAATCTAAACTCATGAGAGGAATTTTATTTTTGTTTTATATCAAAAATTCCTAATTTGGGAACAAAAGGGCTTTGCAACTATAATTTCCTCATTTTATTCTTTTCTTTTCTCTCTTCTTCCTTTTTCCCCTTATAATTTTTAATTTAAGTTTTGTAGAAGTTGAAGAGATTTAGTTATGGATCATTTGCAAGGTGGATCTATTTTCAATTCTCTACTATCTTTACTTAGTAACATGTGAGTGGTAATGTTGGCGATGCTCATCATGGGAGACACTTATAAACATACACTTTACCATTCCTCCTAAAAATTTACTTCTCTTTTATAGACCCCTGTTGTGCTTGTTCTAAGGGTAGTTTGTTACTTGAAAGACTTTGTTGTATTGTAGATGTACCCC